>PNEQ01092986.1:0-47694 GCA_003012365.1 Medauroidea extradentata
ATTATGTTTACATTATACTTAACACAATATACATTACAACAGCATAATAAATACTTTTAAATCTTACTACCTTAAAATAACATGCCAGGGTTTTACCGAGTTACTAAAATTACTAATATGTGCATAAATGTCTTAACGTCCCCAACATGGACTCTCATTTACATACTGTAATCTCCACGAGATATCGTGGTATGTTACAATAATTTCCGTAAATTAACATAAATATTCACAGAAAAGTGCTGTGATTGTACGAAAGTGGCTTCTGTAGATTTTTGTTTACAGAGATTTGTCCATATTGCCAGTTTACGGATGTTTGGCCGTAATTTTCCATAAATTCATGGAAATATGTTTCTACGATTGTGAAACATATTTTATTCTGTTCCTTTTCTTTCTTTTTTTTTTTACTGCTATTAATGATAACTGTGACACCTAGAGTTATTGTTTGTGCACATTGGTACTAAACGAAGAGACGAGATGCGTAGAGACGAGCAATACAGCCAAGGACTAGTATCGCGCATGGACAAATAGCCTAACAGTCCAGTAAGCGGCTGAAGTGTTCCGAGGAGGCCACACACATCTTCTATACTCCTCGCTTCACCTATCCTGCAGTGGGCTGTCACATATGTCACTACACGGAACTTATCACGATTGAGAAATAATCGCACATCTTCTCTGTGTTTTGCGCTAGCGGGTATGCATCTTTAAAAGATATTTATTTCTATACATTAAAATATTTTTCTAATTATGGTACTGATGAAGTTCTGTATAACCAGGATATCAAAAACAAAATCTGTCTCTTATAAAGTTAGTTGTTACCACTGCACGGAACTCGCTCGCTGGTGCCGACCCCCCGTGGCTCAGTTGGTTGAGCGGCGGCTTTGGTTCGGGGGGTTCTGGGTTCGATTCCCAGGTCTGGCTGGGTGTAAATTTGTGTTTGTCCATTTGGGTCTCTAAAATTGTCACTATACAATTTGTCTCACGCAAAGTACTGGGGTTACTCAACTGAAGTCACATTAAAATAAAAAAAACTGGCTATCTTGTGACAATGATACATTGGTTAGAGTTCCTGGCTATTAATCTGAAGGTTGTGGGTTCGAATACCATCTAATTCGAAAAATTTTTCAGGGTCCTAGTATCGAGAAAACATGAATAACAAGATTATTTCGTATTTCTGTAAAATGGAATGACAGTAATTCATAGAAGTGTTCAATTTTTATGAGGAAAACGGATTGTCCGTAATTTAAGAAAGATGACGTTATCAAGCAAAACTGAGTGTCCGTTATTTTACGAAGATTTCTGAAAAAAAAAAATTTGCCTGTACTTTTCCGTAATTTCACGGAAATTTTGCTAACATTGTGGTCGACTTTTTAAAGTTACGCTCTACTGCCATCCTTGTAGGAGAACATATTCATTTAAATGTGGCTGGTAATGCGACCTAAATGCATTTATTATATTCCCTCAAATATGTCACACGCTTCACATATATATTGTAGCTCGGTGTCTGATAACTTTCACTACCGACGCAAGCGATCAATTTAATATACTGTGCTGCTATCCCTTGGTTGAGAGACACTCTTATACAATACTAGTGCTGTCATATTTTGCTCCGTAGTACGCTAAATATTGTTAAGATACTGATGAAAGTGGTGCAGAAAATTTAAATCGGAATTCTAAAAAGGAACAACAATATTATAGGTAGTTATTTTTAATTGAATTTTTAAATAATTAGTACTTTAAAACACGCTGTAAAATTGAAAACATATAATTTAGTATGAAGTATGAAGATCTTTTTTTAGCACACCCTACAGTTTTGACAAGTATATTGAGATTCTGGTAATGATATGTGTAAGAGTATACGGTATTAATACAGTTACGAATGACTATCTCAATTACTGTCGTTCACGAAAGACAGTCACGGCTGATAATCTGTACCAGGTATGAAATTACAGAATAAATCCCATGTCGTGTCTGCTTTTCTATCGAGGTTGTCTCCCTAAGCCGGAATGTCCCAGTTTTAAGAGCCAGTAACTCCATAATCAAAGAATTATTGATTTTCCTTGCCTATTTTTGTTTCATGACCGACATTTCGTACAGCACCAACCTGGGAACACAGCTATTGATCTTATATTTCGGAAAACATATAAGAACTGAAAAAGGAACTCATAAATCGAATACAAGGTATTAATTTGGAAAAATCTCATACAATGCACAGTTGTAAGTTCCTAATTCAGTTGTTATTCGTCAACTGAAAGCTTAGTTCCCAGTGTGGTACATTTGGAATTTTCGGTCGTGAAACAAAATAAAGTAAGGAAAGCCACAATTCAATACTTGGATGGGGAGGGGAGTTACTTTACTGAAGGCACCGAGGAATCGCCTTTCATCCTCTTCCGTTAGCTGCACTCCTATAGGAGGTTGAAGGTAAAGTGAGCACAATTTTGTTTAAATCCTAGTTACTTTTCCTCATTTGTAGCTTAATGCCACTTTTTAACGCAAACAAAGTAGCCTGAAGGGTATAGACTCTTCCATATTTAAATGTTTGCATTTGACGCTACAATAAATTATTTCCCAGTAATTTTTTTTGGACAAGATTGCCTTCAGAAGAACTCATTTTATTGTGAACCAACTATAATGAAGTGCATTGCTCAGGAGATACGCGGCTTTCCCCTTCGTGGCCGTGGGAGTAGGATTTGCTAGCAGAGTTGCTGAGAAGCCACAGAGGCATTTCTCAAGGATTTGTTGTCCTGACCCATCCAGCATGGGCCAGAGTCCTTGAAGCCGTACTAGCCTTCAACCCCCACCAGGAACGTGCCAATTTTTCTTAGAGTTATGCGGTGGAATTAAAAAATAAATGCAACGTGATTAGTCACTTTGGGCGCGACGATCGTCTGCATTTTCCCTGCTGCAGAAGTAATCCAATGACATTCTATGTTGGAAAATGGGAAAATGTGGGACATAATCCCCCCTGGTTTTATTTTAAAGAGGCCGACACCCCCTTCGCTTACCTTCCCCCATGTTAGCACCGCCCTGGACCGCACTTTTCAGTTATAATTATAGACAAACAAAATATCATTTTTAAATAATAATGATAACTGGAAGGTAGGTATCTTCTTTGACATTGCCATACACGTGGTAAGGTAGGTGGGCTTTACGTCTCGTCAACAGCAAGGTCATAAACGGTGACGCACAACTAGATACAGTGATAAGAGCTGGAAGAAGAGTCGGCCATGGCCTTTGTTAAATAACCATCCCATCATTCGTCTGGAGCGATTTCAGCAAACCAAAGAAAATCGAGATCAGGATGGCCGGAGCCGGGGATCGAACCTGGGTACTTTATAATGCGACTGCCCAGTGTTACCGTTGCGCTACCTCGCTCCGTGTCCATACGTATTGCGTCGAGACCGATGTGTGGTAAGTGCTGTCCACACGTTAGAGCAACAAAAATGTATATTTCACAGCACACTTGTACTTCCTCACACATTATCTCCAATATCGCAATAATCGCTCTGTAGAATGCACGAAACGTTAGCTACTCGACTTCACTTCTCTAAAGTCTCGAATATTCTGTTGCCGTGTAAATCTAACAATATGCCTAAAACTCGTATTGTTGTTATCGCATGCTGTTTGCAAACCCATTACTATCACACAGGAATATTATCTTTGTTGTATTCTACAGGATAGTTTTCACAGTTATAGAGAAGAAGCGCGAATATAACCTTACATCTTTCCGCCACAAGTTTTCTACACGAGAAGAAATATATTTGTTTTATGTAAACACTACAAACCAGTACACGCACTTCCTTTTTTCATGCAGACCACAGCTTCATTAAAAATTAAGACAGTTGAAGTAGTAAAGAAAAGAACAGTCACGCCATGGCGAAGGGAGTTTTGATGTTTAGTCTTTATGCAGCTTCTTGAACACGTGGGAAACTACTCTAAATTGTTACACATTTACGCTGTGTGTCACCTTCCTACGTTATCATATGGGAACACCAAGAGTAGATATAAAACGACTTGTACACGTACAAAAATCCTAACGTATGTAGTAGAGCCTGTTCAAGGCAGAAAAAAGTCATAATATGAGCAGTCTAGTACAACAGAGAGTGCAGTACTGCTATTACGTGTACGTAAGAAAGCTAATTAAATAATGTCCCCAGACGTCTTTATGTATTGTCGTAATGGTGTTATGTCGAATTGCAGTCATTACACCAGTTGTTATTACATGAAAGTTCTGGGACAATGGTAGCATACCACGAGAATGCAATAACGTGGCTGCCAGCACGGCGGCCATGTTCTTAATTGTAATATTTCCCTTAAAAATAAGGTACAGGCAATCCTCGACTTTCGTACATTCAACTGTCATAGGTTTCAGATTTTCATGTTTCAGTCTTTAGTTCCCATATTTCTACTTTTATACAAAGGTTTAGAATTCCATATGCTAGCTGAAAAAATAAAATCGAAACTCTGTTTTTTAGCCAACCATATGATTATCTGATTTTGTAGCTCCATTCCAGAGAAGTTTTCATATCATTATAATAATATGAGTCTGTGTGCTGAAATATATATATATATATATATATATATATATATATATATATATATATATATATATATATATATATATCATACAATAACGAAAGAAGTAAGCCTATATTTGACTTAGTAATAAAAGAAAAGCTTTTTGATTGTAATTTATGGTTATTGAAGAATTTTTTGGCATTTTTTTTCAAACAGAACCCATCCAATAATAGAAAGTGTATCATTCAAGTATCATACATTCAACTTCCATACATTTTTTCAAGAACACATTATGTATTAAAGTAAAGCACTGCCTGTATTATTGTCTTTAATCTAAAAACTCACTTGAATAAGTAACATATAGCTGCAGTTCCTCAACTATTAATTTTGTTTCTGGCGTAACGTGACCATTCTCAAACTCACTTGTTTGGTGTGCAATTTTTTCCCCTTTACTGATTTTTACGCCATTTCTGCTTCCCTTCCCCATCTCAAATCCTGTGCTATCAAAGCTGACATTTGTGGGAGGACTGGTTCGGCGTAGATGAAGAATAATTATACGTGAAAATAAAATTTATTTGGCGATATATCACATTATAGACGATTGATTTATGGGTCTTAACTACCTTTACTCGTTAAGAGCGAGACGAAGTTGGACATAAATATTGGCTGGTGTAGACTGGGTAGTGTGAGGAATCAGCAATGGAATGAATGCCGTGAGAAAACAACCCTGCATTTGGCTAGAATGAATTCATAAAAAAAAAGACGGAAATCCGGAAAACAAAATTACCAGTCAAGGCGTGAATTAAGCCCGCATTGTCCTGAATACGAGTTCTGTGTGATATCATTTGGACAAGTTATAAGAAAATTTAAGGAACAGAATAATTACATTCTTATTAGCCCATAGGAACGGATACATAAATTTCTACCTTTGGGGACATGAATTCCATACCCTGCGAGCTACAAAATCTAAGAATTAGCAAAAAGAAAAAAAAAGAAAATATTTTTATCGGGTGCATTTACTTATTTCCGAAATATGTTACTAATCACAGTCAAATTATTGAAGTTTGATTAGTAGCCAATTCAAAATATAAATACACACGAAAAAGGTATGATCATATATTGACATTTCTTACAGTTTGGAGTTAGCATGGTTTGGAATTCAGGTCCCCAATTCAATGAATACAAATGTATATTTAATTTTTAAACTTGTTGAATGTGTAATTGTCTTCTTGACTAGTTGTTTTGTTTGTCTGTGATGACAGTTACATTACATTTACAATACCTGAGGTAATGCAGTAACTTTTCAATAACATATATTTATCAACTCTGTTAGTAATTAGCCAATGCGGTCGATTAACATGTAATCACACCTACAGACATATAACCTATTATCCCGATAAGTGCTACTGTTAAACAGTTACCTAGTAATTGTTGAATCAACATCTCTAAACGAATTAAATTAACTTAAAAAATTATTTAAAAGCAAGCTGTTTATTTGTAAACAGTTTAACTTAAAATTTTAAAATGTATATTTAGGGCATTAAGTTAACTAGTAAAGCTACAAAAGAACACCTTCCGTGGTTACTAATCAAAGCTGCAGGCACTATATACTTAATACAACTTGCAAAAACATAGAACTTTTAAAATTTTTAATATTTTCATACATGCTTGAGGATTTGGTTGTAGCTCAAAGACGTTTTATGACTGAATTTTTTAAAAGAATATACATTTTAGTATTATTAAATATGTACTTCCTACGTATGTGGTCAGTGCCCAATATTGTGACCGTAGCTTTAACATGAATCTTCATGCACAAAATTTTATTTTTTACGTTTGGTTCAGTAGTCTATTAACAGTTCTGTTATTTATTCAGGGTCTCTCTTAAGAAAAATTAAACCAAATTTCATAGTTTTTTTAGCTCAGTCCTTTAGTTTTTATAAAATTATTGTTAACCTCTAATAATAACGAGAACAATCGACTTCAGAATGTAATTAATTTAAATGATATCAAAACCATCTTACCAAGTCTTTCATTTGATGCGACACTTTTTTTGAGCGTTGTGGCTCAATACCAAGTGGTATTTAATTTTACATTTTAATAAATTACATTTTATATTGGAGTATGACGGTGGTATTACTCCCGCTATTTTTCTTTTTTCATTAAATCCACGACGAAAAACTACCACACTTCATCTTGAATCGCCCGGTATATGTATAGGTGTGTGTACACACACACACACACATATATATATATATATATATATATATATATATACATATATATAGAACAAGTACTATTGTCAAGAAACTAATGTTATATATATATATATATATATATATATATATATATATATATATATATATATATATAGAACAAGTACTATTGTCAAGAAACTAATGTTATATATATATATATATATATATATATATATATATATATATATATAGAACAAGTACTACTGTCAAGAAAGTAATGTTCAAGTATATTGGTAGTAAGTTATGAAGGGAAAGAGGTAACTACAAGTTCATAATGCATGGAAGAGCTGTCCTCAGACATAGCTAATTGGAAAAGTTCAGGGAAACTGTCCTTAAGATAAGACCGATATTCCTCGCCCGGCAAATTTATTACACGATGGTAATGTTGCTACACCTGAAGCGTTACTATTTCTACAGTTTTTAAACAATGAGGTTATTTCTGAAACTAAATTAGGCATCCTACTTCCTTGACTAAGCACACCTCGAATTGTAGACTAACTCATTGGCTAAAAAGTTATTCTTAAAAAAATGCTTATATTAGTTAAGTTCGAGACATCCAAATCACCGTAAAAAAAATACAATCCACAGTATTTCGGATAAAGGTTTCCATAAAAGTTGTGCCAGAGTAGTCTAGCCATTTGAAGGGGTCTACACAATTTATAACTTTAGTAGTAAAATGTATACTTAAGAAGCAATAGAGTCGAAAGTATTGAATGTACACGATAGCATGGTTATTGCCTAACTGCAGGTAGTATAAATAGTACTTCTATTTGTATATTTATGGCTGTATAGACTAATTCAGAGGTCACGGATTTAAACATGAAATAAAATAAGAGTTAAAGAATAATTACGAGACCTTATTACCCAGATATAAAAATTTTATTACGTTGTAAAATATATTTTTATCACAAACATGGTCAGTGTGGCTGTTATTTTTAAGTGTCAAGTTAGATCTCAGATGACATCATAGGAATGCCAAACTTTTCTACGAACATAACTGAACTTAAGGGTGGGGGGTAAGACAAATTTATTGTATTTAAGTTTGAACCACAACATTTATTCAAATTTTATTATCTAAATTTTCTCTTCGACGAAGCATAGAACATATGTCTTCTTGGTAAACTGCTTGACATAAATAACAGTGGAATCTTTCATTTATTTGTCATGCAGAATCATTACAAAAGAATTGTATGTATACTTTCAAGAATTCTCTTGCAATTAATTTTTTTAAACTTCAATTTTAAAAAAATCTACGCAAAATTTCTACGCAATACAGTTTCAATATAGGCCTAAGTGCTTAAGTTCTAAATTGTGAAATTGTGTAATTCTTTTAAGTCGCTTTAGGAAGGAAACGATGCAATAGCGTTTCTATGTGCCGTGTACACTACCGAATTTTCTAAAGGGATACCATCAGTTTTGCTCTTTCATATCGAAAATTTTCTTCATTTTCATTTGTTAAATAAATTAATGTAATAAGGTGGGATCTCACACACCGTATTGAAAATTCCATTTATGAACATAATATTGTTTCAATTGGTGTTACCGGGAAAATATATATTTCTAAAGCGCTTTAGCATCGTGCAAAAGCCCTCTGTATTAGTCAACATTTTTTTTTAAAGATCTGATGACTCAGAAAAGACGAGAATAAATTCATAATTTAAAAATAATATATGACTAAATGCGTCATTAATATATTGGTTAGCTGTTATAAATTTAACGATTTATAGCTGGGTAATGTGTTTTTTCTGGAACACGATAGTGATACATGATAAATAACTTTCTAAAGAACCACACGATACAAAAACCCAGTAATTCTAGCTCGGCTTGTGAGGATATGGTACACAAAGGAACACAGGAAACATACATCGAAATGAGCAGAAATTCGATGCTCAATGTACAAAAACAAAAGAATAACAAGCCTGGAAAACATTTTCTGCCATATTTTTGAGCAAAACATTTTCCCCATTGTCGCACGGTTGGTTCAGCGGCCCTGAAGGGGGATGGGGGAAGACTTACCAACCACTATAGTGATCAGGTTTCGAATCCAGGCGGTCCGATCCGGAGTTTCGCACGCGGTTATCGTGCCGGACGATACGGTCGGTCGTAAGGTTTCCTCGGGTATTTTCCGTTTTCGTTAACTCCATCATTCCGTCGATGCTCCGTACTCACCTCGTGAGTGCGCTGAACTCCACACACACTTTTACCTCCCTTGCCTGGCTTACAATGTTGCCGCAGATATTTATACATATCACAGCCGGGCCTAATTCTGGAGTAAAACCAGAAGGAAGAAACTTAATGAGGTCTAACTTCTAAGGGCATTATATAACTATCAGGGGCAACTCGCTTATATGCTAAATGCAAGAGATATCACAGGATCGCAAAGGTTACGAACTCAGCAGCGAGTCCGTGTGTTTTCCCTGAATAACACCTGAAATAAAAATGATTAGACAACTTGACACTAAACTAAAAAAATTAAGGAAGCTGGGGTCAGAGTGTGATTATTTCTGGAAATTAATTCAAATACATGCGGCAATACAAAACTATGCATCAGAATGTAGAGAAAATCTATAATAAAAATATTTTTGAAAATCCTAATCTGTGTTGTAAGTCTTTCTTATAGAGTTCTATAATTTATCTACGGGAAACAATTTTACCATACACACTTTTTAACGCCCCTTTACATCGTAGTGGTATATTTGTGGTAATTGTATAAATAGTTGTTTACAGTGCAAGTACAGGATGTCACACAATCACTGAGAGGTGACCTTCTTAACTTGAAGCCGTAGAAGTCTATAATTTCCTCAAGAAAGACGAATTGATATTACCCGCAGTGAAGTTCAAGGCTAGGGAAACAAAACTGCGAGAAGTTTGAGATAACCCACCTGCCCTACGGCAACATCTGTCATATTCCTGCCCGTCGGGAAATGAACCCTGATCATCGATGGTCGGAAGGGGGAGAGAAGCGAATGACCAGATCACTATACCACTTCAGATTGGTGCAGTCAAATGGGAAACGCGTCTGAGCAAAGACACGCTGCCAATAACCATGGTAAATAACAATAATTCAGTGTACGTCTTTCATCATAGTTACTCGTCCCGTGTGTAGTGGATTGCCTACCTGCCAGGCCACGCGCTTTCTGTTTTGAATAATGTTACCACGGATTTCTCGCAAACGGTTCACCTGAGTGTATTCGGACAAGACGGCCTTTTTTGTTAATTTTAACGTGCTGATGAATAAATACATGAAATAAATCTCTTACGAGTGTTTGTTAATAAGTTTCATGCAAACGTAGGGTGGCAACCCCTATTTCCACAACGAAGGGGTTTGATCTTTCCAACAACATTGCCCGAGGTGAATAATCTCCGTTATGCAAAACACTACTCCCCTATATGTCGCTTAGTCGCAATTTGTTTCTAAAGTATTTTGATTTCAAAATCCGACTTTTGGGGGCGCACAGCTCCCTACATAATCAATTTTGGGAAAAGTGGTTCTTACATTTTCGTCTTATATTTTCCTAAGGAATCACCTGCTAGTGTTTGTCGGGATTATTCAGACGCATCTCGTATACCATCCCTGACCTTTTGTTCATCATGGGTGAGGACCTCATTGTATTTATTGCGTTTTATACACACTTAATATTGTGGACAAAATGTTCAAAATGAAAAAAAAAAACGCCATAAAATATTTTTGTAATTATGGACCTCATCAACGTTTTTGTAGTGACCAAAAATTTTTTTATGCTCGCAGAAAAGATTTTCAGTAACTACTAAAGCGTCATCTGAACAGTTTTGGGGGGATTTTTAGTCATCTGGCAATATTCTACTTTTTTTATTTCGGGAAATATGTTGGCCAGAAAGTGGTATTATTACAGAGTACTGAGACCCGCCAAATATTTTAACATTTGAAACGATAGCCTCCCTCACGCCACGGATTTCATTTAGGCAAAGCGGCTTAGCTGTGCTGGCCATGGGGAGAAATATCACAAAGACAATGTAAAATTCAGTTAAATTGTAAAATAATGAGTGTCAGGTATCTGACTTCAATCAGTTATAATATGGGAGTAAGGCGACTGTGCCAAAATGGCACCAAGTCCTATAGGTAGCTAATATTTTCAGTTATGTATGAAGTGTGTGCAGTGAAAACATTACTGTTTCGTACGATAAGATAACATAAAATAACTGTTATTGACAGTTCGTAATAATTTGAGCTTTGTTTAAATTTTTCTTTCAGCCACTTTTCAATCATCTTTAACATTTTGACACGAAAACTTAACTTTAAATTTAAAAAATACTAGTTTAAACGTTGTACCTCTCCCCAAACTTTACTTCTTTGGCCCTAATAAAATACAGTTTTTTAATATAATATGTGTTTAAAGTTAACAGTCTATCAACTGCCGTTTGGAAAATTTAATTTGTACAATAATGAGTCACAGTTATTTGCTTCCAATCAAAGGATACAAAATATGAAACTCTTTAATATGTATAAAATTTAATATCAAGTTCGTGGTGTATTTTTTTTTGGCAAACAATAAAAAATCCGCATATTATGAACGTCAACCATTCAATAAAAATTCTCGATATTAAAGAAGAAAATTTGCTGGTCAATGCAAAATAAGTCTTAAAGATCCATAGCCTAAAAAATAATAGAAACAGTACCATTATTCGAATCAATCGTATGTCCATTTCCTTTCACAGTCTTTGTTGACATCAACTGGAAGTTTATGGATGAGCCAATAACTTTACGCTCTTAAAAAATGTCCATTATATATAACCTAAGATGATTTTCATATTCTCCTGTGGATAAACAATTGGCTTCACATGTTTTCAAGTATAAGCTTTATTTACGCATTTCTACAGAAACATTTAAACACTAGTGGAATGGTTTACAGGACGTAGATGATGTAGCAGTAAGTAGGTTGATACCACTTAAAACATTTTCATCTAAAACCTGTTTCTTGAAGCAGAGTGGTTAGCGACAAAGGTCCCCGAGAGAAGAAGAGAGATCACAAGAGGCGAAGCGAGCATGTATGCGTTCCAAAAAGAAGCGGTATTTTAGCAACTACAGTACATAAGTCTTGAATTGCCTGTGGAACCATAAGGCTGATAGTTGAAGATACACAAACCAGCCATTAGCATACAATATGCGAGGAACAAACTACAAAGTAATACGACTTAAGATATAAGATCATGCTTTTATTAGGTTTTTTTCATGCAGAAATAATAATGCCACTTGTTCAGGATGTATAGTCGGATTTAATTTTGCTTCCCTTGAAAGGCTACCGAGCTTCGTCACTGTGATGGCTGAAGCCACGATTTTGTTGCGAAAAAATTTTTGCACTAGAGTATTTGGTTTAATTGAACATCTGCAGCTCTGCTTCACGTTCAATGATTGGCTTTTTTAAATCTCCCATGTCCTGGGTTTCTACTGGCAAATCACATACGTGTAGAGTGTTATAATAGCTTTATACTGATTAGTGCAGTCGAATGAGAGACATGTCTGAACAAAGACACGCTGTCAATAACCATGAAGCAAAGCTGCCGATGTGCACGTACAGAATTGAAACTAAATTGTGCAGAAATATTTTCTCGAAAAACTCGTAGCTCTATTGCTCGGCACTCAGTAGTTTACAGTTGTGTATGAAGAAAGCTACGTTAAGTTACGTAACTTTACAAATACTAAGTGATCAAATGTTCTTGAGTCAGTAGACAGAACGCAATTTTGTCCTCAACATAAATTAATAATAAAATTTCTCGGAAATAGGTAACTTAACTAACACTAAATTACCTATAATTCAGCGGTGTTACAGTCTACATTACATTTGCAGCAGTTATCATACTTCCCCTTCTGGAAACTCTTGTGATTACCACTGGGTTTGAGAACCAGCGAGGTGGTGCAACGGTTACACGTCGGACTCCATTCAGGAGGACCCGGGTTCGATCCCCGGTTCCGGCCATCTTGATTTACTTTTCCCACGGTTTCCCGAAATCGCTCCAGGCGAATGCTGGGATGATTCATTAAGAGTGCGTAGTAGATAAATAAACGCTGAAAACATCTGTTGATTTTTACACTTTTTTTCGAAGCCAATATGGATAAAACACTCAATGACAATCCTAGATAATGGTATTTGCTAACTTTATAAGTAAATATTCATCCAAAATTACTAATTCGTTACGCGTGATCTATTGCGCCGCAGTTAAATGCACGAGGTTCCGGCGTCAGAGATTGTGCCCCAGGAGTTCGTAACACTGGAAACAATTTTGTTTAAAACGTTAGCTAATTCTATTGCTTAGGATTACTATTGTTTACTTTTCGCAAATTGACTTCAAGAAACCTACAATTACAGATTTACGCTTTTAGCATTGAATTATGTAGCACGCCCTCTTAACAAAGATCATGGCCGACTCCTCTCCCAGCTCCTGTCATTGTATCAAGTTGTCTGTCACCGTCTATATTGACCTCGCTGTTGACCAGACGTGAAGCTCACTTACCATACCTTGCCACTGGGACGTCGGACATGCGTTTATGAACAAACTGTTCACACTGTTATGAACCATGTAACCCTGGTTCTAACACAACGAGCAGTAACCAGGCCACCCGGCCAGGAATTACAAAATATTAAACATAAGTTGCTGCAAACTGCAAGACAGAACTCCCCACTCCAACAGCGGTACGAGTTGCCACACAGGGCACGATAAAGGGGCGTGTCACTACCTACCAGGTCTGTCTGCCCCATATCGTCGCCAGGACCACTTCACTACCAAGATGCACTACGACGTGCCGATCGCCGTGAACGTTTCCTTACATCAGCCTCGGCATCATTAACAAGCTGGGACTGTCATCGTCGTAACTGGACTGAGTGGCTCATAAGTATTAATGAATGTATAATTATATATCTAACTATTCTTGCCTCCCTCCGTAAACAACATTGTAAACTTTATGAAATAGTTATATATATTGTAAATGAACGCCGTACTTGATATTTAGACTGCGAGTCTAGCTTATATTAAAATATTCCCTCATTTAAACAAGTTATAAAATACTATACGTTTTACGTAAATACTCTACCAATTACCAAATAACTAAAAAAACATTTAACATAAACGTAGCAACATGGTACCCACCTTCCTACCTACGATCCTTGTAACATGGGTTGTGTACATCCTTAATTTAATATTCATCTTCGAGTTAAACGTTTGGTTCCCCTCCGGTCAGAGTGTTTTCAAAAACCGTACCCATACCCAAAAATGTTGCAGTCCGCAAGAAGTCTTGTGTACCCGAAATTCCTTGCCAAAGTCTTAAAACTATACGCATTTTCTGTTGATCAGGAAACTATTTTCGGAAGGACAGGAAGGAGAATCGGTTCTTAAGATAAGTACACGTGGTTATCGGTTTTGAGTAAGAAGGTGTGCACTTTATTCAAGACAACTTGCATCGTGTGACCTGCCGAGTTGTATGCAAGTATAGCGTACATGCGTTCTTTTCTAGAAGCGTTTAGAGGCGGCTTTAATTTCCATGCACCTTCTTGTGCAAGTCGTTGGTTTATATTTTTATTTGGCAAATATACGTACATTGATGTAGCCTAATATGGTTTGTTTGAGAGTAAAATACAAACTGAAGTTTTGTATAGCCGCAACAAATTCATTCATATATTTCTATCCTTATGTAAATGATGTATTTTATAATTTCAAATGATAAATTATTGTAAGATCAACGGAACGATGCTAGTAAAAAGAAATTTAAAAAAACTATTTTAAAAGTAATAAGCCCCTCCCCCCTCCAAAGGGCTCTCGCGTTTCCGAATATTTGTTGGCATATAAGCATATTCAACAAAGCATACAAGTACTGCTGTATGTACGATACGTTCATGGGGATTGTATACAAACAAGATGTACACTTTTTTGTTCACCCTTTGGTGATCACTTACATGTTCAAGAATTATAGCCGTGTTTACTAGGTTGTTTACTTATATTACCCTCTCCTCCTTAAAGTTACCTACTTCCCACCACCTCCGACCAAAAATAAAATAGTAAAGGACTATGAAATTAATATTAACAACCTACACTAAAACGTACCAGCCATGATTACATGGTTTGATATAATTTTTTGACAAGAATTTTCTACTAGTTATATGATTTACGTGCTGATATATTGGTTTTCGCCAAGTACTTTCGGCTGTAGAAACAAAACTGTTCTTTATGGATTAAAGAAAGTTTTTTTTTTTTTCAAATTAATATGTTGGCAACGTAAACCTAAATTCAGTTGACTGGTGTGTTAGGTTATATGCTAGCTTGTTGTAACATCGCCATAAAGAATGCTGTAGCACAAGATGTCCGTATTTTTAACTGTACATTCACTGTAAATACATATTTGCAAATTCACTATATAGATGCACGTGAGTGTTAATGGGTTGTTCCTTAGTTTTGCAGTGATTTCGAAAATATGATTTTTATTACTACCTAATACTCATATTAAAGTTTTATTCCACAGTTTTAACACTATTATGTCATAATTTGTAACTGTATTTTTTGTAGCAATATATTGAACGGTTTTTCAAATTTCATCACCCAAAGCGCCGCGTTTTTTGTCGTGAAAATAAGCCAAAATGAAGGTTTTTCTGACGAATGGTACATTATTTTTTAAAACGCATCCACAGTATTGTGCATCGTGTGACTGCACATTGTCTAAATATTTTTTCAAATCATTTGGTTAAAAAATCTTTGAGTTTTCGGCACAATTCTGAAAAAAAAAAATTAAGAAACCAACCTTTGAGGCTCGGCGTCGGTCGCAATATTGAATTATTTTATTTTTCGCTCTTATGAAATGCTGAGATGACAAATGTGAAATTTGCTACTATAACATCAAATATACTTATCTTGCGCTACAGTAAAAGCATCACGGCTGAAATTTTAACGTATATTTAACCACAATCACTACAGCAGTTTTCTATATTCTTAATTTTTTTTGACTGACTGCGGATTAAATATATGATTCAAGTTCAACTACGATGCTTTTACTGTAGCGATAGGTAAATAGAATTGATGTTTTAATACAAAATTCACATTTTTCTTCTCAGAATTAAAAAGAACGAAAAATAAAATAACTCAATATGGCGCCTGATGTCAAGCCTTAAGAATGTACGTATGATAAAATTGTTTCTCATAGGTAAATTATATCGTCCCTATACGTTTATAGGAACCATTGATATGTACTGACGTTACCAGAGTTGTATAGTAACGATGTTCAACATTAGCTTTGTATACAAGTTGAAGCATGGGAACTGTAATATTCTGCATATGGATTGAAAATGTTTCTTACAGTTTAGGAATTTTTAATATAGTGTGCTTAAATAAACAAGTGGGGAGAATGTACAAATATGGACGACATGAAAATAATCTCACTTCCAGTTAAGGCTCCGCATCAATGGCCATATCGGATTATATTATTTTATTTTTCACTTTTATAAAATTGTGGTAAGAAAGATAGAAAATTTGCGAATACATCGTGATATCTTTGAACAAACATCGCAGTTGGACTTTTCGCGTATACTTAAGCCACAACCGGTCCAGCAAATTAAGAACATCAAAAATGCTGGACTTATTGTGGCCTAAATACACGTTCATAGTTGAACTGCAATGCTTGTAGTATAGTGCTAGGTAAATAGAATTCTCCCTATAATCGTATGTTTCACATTTTTCTTTACAGACTTTCCAGGAAGCAAAAAAAAAAAATACATTATGAGGACTGGTGTCGAGCCTTAGATTGAGGTTAATTCTACAATAGGTTAGAAAGCAAATGTATTTTCTTACACTCTAATTCTGAATTTGTGAATATTTACTGATTCACGCTGATGGATGGAGCAGTGTCAACAATTTGAATCAGTGAAAATAGTCAGTTTTGTTACTGAATATTCGCTGATTTCCTTTAAGATGCCAACATCTCGCAAGTGAATCAGTGAATATTCACAGTTCTTTTCAGTTGTTTTCAAAGAACAGTTTTCACATATTGAATCAGTGAAAAATTGACTGGAAAATCTGTGGACATTCACTAATTAACGTGTGGAGTGTCGGCACTTTTATCTGAGTCAGTGAATAGTCACCGAATTCACGGTGGTTTCTCACTGATTTAATTTGTTGAAAATGCTTCATCCATCGGCGTGAATCAGTGAATATTCACTACTTCAGATTTAGAGTGTATAGAAGAGTTTGGCATAAGGAAAAATTCTGCCGATAGGTGCGCTGCATTTTGCTAACGTATCTAATAAAATACTAAACCGTAATAATGTTACAATTTACTAGTTCTTGGCAAAGAGAGTAGGCATTTAATAAAATGTTAAATTTAAAATCAAAAAAATTTAGATTTCTCAATAACCAGCTTCATGTAACTTAAAATTTACCAAAGTTCTGTGATTGGTCAGCTGACACCCTTTAAGAGGCTGCGCCATCCATTTTCTTTTAATAGATTAAGAGTGCAATGAATTATTAGCATTGTCTATTAACAAAAATATTACACTTTACGATTAGGTGCGTATTGGCTGATTAAATTGGCACTAGGAGTGATTTTGTCTAAAGGACACTGTGACAGATAATTATTACCTTAAATTTTAAATTAGGTTAATTGTTTCATAGTTGCGCTTTAGTACTTCGAATACGACGTGGAAGGTTTATGTATTTAGCAAAGCCTGTATTAAAATATTTTCAAATAAATCTTGCCGAACTCGGAGTCTGGAAGAAATTAACAAAAATGGAACATGATTACTGGCAGGGCTCTTACCGATACCAGCGAACAGGCGTCATAAATCGTCACTTTCCAAATGTTTAGCGTAGATCTTTTTAACCCGTAGTGGAAGTAACGTTAACTATGTATATGTTTGATCGGGACCGAAGCTCGTGCCAAAGACAGGGGTGCCACTACACGGCCCATAGCGACTGCTCCCCCTTAACAGGACTCCCGCCTCGCACCATCTGTCGCGCGGGCTGCCGCCATTAATCCTCCGGCGCCCAGATTACGCTGGATCGCGGGGGGCAGGAGAAGGGGGTGATATTGTCCCTCTGGGAGCGTGGAGGGGTAGGGGGAGGATTACGCGCAGTTGCCAACTTCGGGAAAATGAACATGTCGCAGAGCCGCCGGATTGATCGGCTTGGATGCGCCGGCATCCTTCGAAAAGTTGCAACCTGCCCCAGCCCTTTCTTCCCTGGGATGGTAAAAGGGGGGGGGGGGGGTGTACAACCATACTCTAACAGTTCCTTGTTTTTCGTCCCCGTAAAAAACGGTGCGCTGACAAAACGTCGTTTGTTGCGAGAAAAAAACGTACGGCCAGGGTCGCACACAGGATTTTTTATCGGATCTGGGGTCTATGTTTAGGCAGGTCTGTAGCTAGAATTTGTTTTTGGCTGGAGAAGGAAGGGGGTTCGCGAACTTGGGAACCTTATGAAGTTACACCGATCCACCCACCCTAATAAATCTGGTGACTGAGGATCGTCCCCAAGAAAATCTTTATTTCAAGGTGCAAAACGACGTGGTACGTAATTCAACACTAAAAGCATTAAACTGTAACTGTAGGTTTCTTGAAGCCTATTTGCAAAAATTAAACAATAGCAATCCTAGACAAGAGTTTTAGTCAACGGTTTAAACAAAATTGTTTCCAGTGTTACGAACTTCTGAGGCACAATATCTGACGCCGGAACCTCGTGCATTTAACTGCGGCGCAAGAGATCACGCGTAACGAATGAGTAATTCTGGATAAATATTTACTCATGAAGTTGGCAAACACCATTACCTAGGATTGTCGTTGAGGGTTGTTTCCATATTGGCTTCGAAAAATCGTAAAAATCAATTTATGTTTTCAGCGTTTATTTATCTACTACGCACTTTTAAGCAGTTTTCGTAAGGTAAGGAAGAAGGGGGGGTTTCTGAACACTATATAGACACTTCGTGCCAAAATTTTGTTGTATTTTTTAGCATTTACATCATTACAGTTTTTAATACAAACAGTTACGTTTATGCGAAAAGTGTAGGTAAACAGGTTACATAACATTACAGAAAAATAATCTTTGCTCGCAAATTTTTCGCACAATTTTGGGGGGATGTTTCTACTAAAAACCTCTCCTCCCCGTTCTCTTTTTGGTTGAGTCCGTACACGACAGTTGTAAGAACTATGAGATTCATAAATTTCTCGGTTTCAACTACCTGCTGGTTGTACTCGACAACCCAGTGGACATTTCACCTCAGCTACTTCTTCATTGGCGAGTGGTATCGTGGAAATCAGTGATTATTCCAGTGCAAGTTCGCTATTGGTCCGGAGTTCTCAAGGGAAAAAGGTTTCATAAATAGTGATAAAATCGAAGAAGACTTCATAATCTAACTTGTTTTAAAATGAATCCGCGAGATTTCTGGATCTTCATACGTACACAAGAGTTGGCACACGGAAATGGGCACGAAAAACTACGTGAGCGAAGAGATTTTGGTCAGCACTTTATACCTACGTCTTAAGCGCTGATGGGGTATGAGCAGCGCCGGAATGAAGGGGCGGGGAAAACGGGAGATCTCCGAGAAAACCCGCCGACCAGCGGCATTGTCCGGCACGATTTCTTCATGCGAAAATCCGGGGGCCGTCCCAGCCGGGAATCGAACCCGGATCGCCGTGGTGGAAAGCGATTGCTATAGTCACTGCTCCAACTTTTTTTTTCACTTTTTCTTTTATTGTATTAATGAAACACGCCTATACACACATTATGATACACACTATAGAATACACATAATATAATACATACATTAGAATACACACTATATAATACACACATTACAACAGTCACGTCGTGTACGTCCATGACCCATATCAGCGTGACACAACGAATGCAATCGTCTGCCAACACGCCGTGAGATGGTTGGTACAATCCTAGAACCCAAACAAATATACACCATAGTGTCGTTCTAATATCTTACGCTGTAGGAAGTCCCATCGTCCTGTGCGAAGTATTTGGATATAGTCACTAAGTGTCACTGGGGAGTCCTGGACAGCTGTGATAAGAATAGTGTGTGCGAGGAACCAAACAGCCGCCCGTTGTCTAATCCTTGGGAAGAGCTTAAATCGGAGATATGCGATATCTTTGTCATTAAGGTCTATTACTGGAAGACACATAACATTAGCGATTCTTGTTTTAGTCCACCTCCAGATGTGTTGTGTTGCCGAACAGGAAATTACCCTATGTAGTGTCGTGTCTACGCGTCCACACCACGGACAGTCAGCAGTTCGGGTGAGCCCTATCTTCTTTCTTTTGTACGCTGTTTGTATAATATCAGTATGATACATAAAAATCGCAGTCCGTAAGCACGTTGGTGTGTTCGTATCAGACAGTTCCACGCAGAATTGGACGACATTGACCGTGGAATGAAAAATACGCATCCGGACATGTCTGCACTCCTCTTTACGGAGCGTCATGTATAAAGTCTTCGTTGTCGCACACGTTCCTGTTTGCATGGTCGTTAATTCCATTGTTTTCAACATACCTTCCGGTACTGTGCAGGAAGGATATGAAGGTGGTCGTATATATGACGATGAATGTTCTTTGAAGTCTCCTCGCCGTGTAGAAAAGTGTCAATATCCAACCGCTGTCGTGTAATCATTCGTCAAAAATATGTATTACACATGTACACAGGTTTAAGCTGCTTAGAGGTCTAGCACACGGTTAATGGGAAAAACCAATTTTGTCGTTACGTTAGCCCAGCATCGTACGATGATCATATCTTGCCGTAACTACAACTTAGTACTTTATACTATATACATGTCATGAGGGAAATGTCTTGCCTTAGCTCGTTGTGTAAACATAATTACAAATTTAGTAAGAGTTTACAGTTATGCGTCTATTGCTTTGTTAGCATCGGAAATTAGATATAGGACAATTAGAAAATCTGCGGATATTTCGTCGGAATAGTTAAATCGATAAAACATTATAACTGTAACACAATACGTAAGACAACCTGTTGTTGTATTAAGCTTTTTATGAGTTTGGTTTTTGTGGTTGTTGTAAATAGTTATTTTTTGTTTTGTAATATGGAATGTATGTTTGGCAAAAATATGCATCAAATTCTGGCTGTACAGTAAAATTTTTGTTTGTCGAAGTATTCAAGAAATGTTGTAATAGATACTGAGCACCAATATTTTGAAAAGTGTTATTCTAAATTTTAATATGTCTTCAGCCGCCATAAACATGCAAGTTTTAATATACTTTAAAGTGATTCGTTAATTGAGAATCTAAATTGATTCCAATAGTTGTGTTTAAATTAACTCGTGTGCTTTTATTTCTATATTGCTATGAGTGGTGTTAAAATAACTATGTTCTAATGCGAGCATTTGATTCGTTCTCAGAAGGAAATTGTAAACATTATTGTTCGGCAAGTCACAACAATATCGGCCAAAGGGGGACGTCGAACGAGTCTATAGTCACTTTGAGTCTAGTCAGCTGTCAGAAAATAACGTGAATTTTGCATGTATCTACGTATTATTACAGACGATGAAATATCACGAAAATTTGTTGTGCCACCATACCCTTGATAACACTGTAGTTTCTTGTGACATATATTATTGGGTGATATACGTCTGACACAATGTAGCTGTCTGCAGACCAATAATAGGCATAAAATATTATAATAGCGGGATACTTATTGGCTTAGTCAAATAGGTCAACAGCTCTACGTACAAGTGAGAGCCGGTAATCTTTTAGTAAACTGAACGTGCGTTGAAACTTAGCAAACAGTCAAGTTTTCCCGCGATAAACTATTATCTATACGTATTATGTATGTATTATGATCTAAGACGTTAACTTTTAAGAACAATCTACAAACTTTCATTGTAAATTAGGTTGCTCTGTCTGTATAAAAGTGGCAGGAAACTATAAATGAACTAAATAAAAAAGCTTCCAAAGTGTTCACTTCATCCCGAACCGTCTAAACATGTATGAACGCGTAGGTTATGTATTTGCAAATATCCACGGATATAGGTTAGTCAAGTTAAGAAAACTAATTTTGAATGTCAATTAGTAAAATATCAATCAAATTAAAATCCCTAATATTATTTAATACATTGTTCTTAAGCTTCACATTTTTTTAAAATAACATACCTAGCGAAGTGGTGCACTGGGAAATGGGAAAAAATGGGTTATATCACAGGTTTGGTCACGTTAATGTCGGTTTTCTATGGTTTTCAAAATCACTCCACGTGAAATCGTATCGTTGACAATCACTGCCCTAAAGCCATTTGTTGTAGACAGTTACTTTCTAGTTTCGATAGATTTAATTAAATAGATGTTTATCGTAAATGCTGTTACAATAATACTATAAAGCATATATTAAAATTATGAAAATAGGTTGAATTTTCTTCTGGCGAAGTTTTGTTTACAGTGCATATTTCACGATTTTTCTATACCTTAAAGACCCAATATAAATTTTTAAACCATTGCATCCATCTCGGATGTAGTCATAAAACGTAATTTTTGGTAGTAAGTTAACATGTATTTAATATTTTCGTCTGTGAAAGTATTTAAAGGAATACGCGTAAGCGTATATAAGTAAATAAAATAAAAGCTTAAGTTATGCGCGTGTCTAAAACCTAGTTCTAAAATAAACGATGTTATTTAAATTGTTTATTTAGACGGTTTATTTTTAACTTCCGCATTGAAGTATTTTGTGATATATTTTTTGCAGGTCATTAACATTTAACACTTACAACTAAGTCTCTTTCAAAATTTTTTGTCTGAACCACAAGTTGACAATTAACGCTGCCCTCCTCTAATTTTTAATTGTTCTCTTCGTCTTTGACTGTATAATTGTTTCCGTCTTGAAAAGATGTCTCGGGACTTTTTTTTTAATGGAAAGTTTCCCTCCCAGATTTGTTTTCAGGTTTTTAATGTTGTTTATTGACTTTCCCGACTACAGGCCGCGACTCTTTGGCGGAGAAAATGGCTGGAGACAAGGGGAACTGAGTCAGATATAATTTTATCTAAAATTTAATCAGTCCCTCTACAAAAGGAACGAAGGAAAGTCTTCTTGGTTACATTTTCTCTGCACTGTCCATTAAGCCTTACAGATGGACTCCATCGCTTTGCTGCGCAGAAAATTGTTGAATATAAATAGGTCAATTACGTATCAAGTCTCTAGTATTTAACAGTTTATAGCTATGATCACTTCTTTCGCCAGCAAGGCATCTGCTGCTGTCATGGGAGTAGTTGCACTATTATTTATTTTCGTTAATTTACCAAAAAATTTTAAGTAAATGTGTTGTTACTTAACGGATATATCTACGTGAATTCCATTTGTTGAATCTGTTTAGCTATACTTTTACGTTAGTTGTGATAGTTAGTTGCATAATTTTGGATTTTTTACTTTATAAATAACTTTTATTCCCAAATTTACTGCACTCCGTTTATAATACTATTTTTTTTGTTTAGTAAAATATGTTTTGCTGTGCTACAGGTGATTTTAAGGAACCTCCATAGTTAATAAATTAGCATTGTTTTACGATGTTGTGTTCATTCGAGTTTCTAAAAAAATAATATTATGCTGTCGACAGCAAAATATTTTTCAAGCAAAGACAGAAGTCGAACATATGTTACTAGAGACGAAGTTATGATGTTGGAATACGAATATAACAAAATAATGATTTTAGCGAAATAGTGTAACTAAACACTAGCCCTTTAAAATGTATATTCTTCTCTTAAACAAATAATTTATGTATATTAACCAAAGTGTATCCTTTGTGAATAGATTGCTGTACTAAAATCTTTCAAGTAATTTTTTGTGAGAAAAACAGACTGTGACCTAAGCGTGTTTTCATATTCTCTGTCCCTGGTTAGTGCTGCCAACCTATTTTCTCTTCTACGCGCATAGATACTCGCCTCCGGCCAATGTTAGGGGCCTCCCTAAACAGGCTGTGTTTGTGTGTGTGAGACAGGAGCGGTGAGAGTGCCACAAACCCACGTGTGTAATGCATTACCGATTCTCCGCGCAAGCCCCTTAGCTTGTGTGAAGTGCTTTAGTAATATCCTTTTTCCTATGGGACTTTAAGCGGTGACCCCATTATATTATTTATGGGCAGCGTAGTTCAAACTCTAACGCTTGTTTCTATAGTTTTGTTTTTCAAAACCGATTGTTAATTCCCCAGATAAGGCAGTCCGGAAATTTTTTTTTTTTGTCGTTTTGAGGGGCCTGATAATAATATTTGTAATAAACGTGCAAAAAATTTTTAAAACTATAACGACATAGTTTGAAGTGTGTGTTCTTCTGGTAACCATACATATGTTATGTTCGTGAAATAGTTTCGTCAAAAAGGGAATAGTCTTAACTCGCTGAAACGCAATTGAAGGACAGGTATTGAGGCCCCTTAACCCTTGGCTTCCACCCCCAGTGTGTCATCTCAGACGAGAACACGCCCAGCTGTTGCTCAAAGTGTACGTTCGTCGACCGCTTGCTCAGATCTCTGCTATGTAGGGACGCTCCTTGAGGGCGCGGTCAAAATCAGTTTTTAACGTCTTATATGTGTGTGTGTGTTGGTGTGTGTGTGGTTTTATGTACGCCACTAAAACCAACTGACAAACCAAACCTAAAAAAATTCACAGTGTATAACAATTTTATAGGTTACAAGTTGACAAACATAAACACAAAAATAAAAAAAAAATTGTTTAATTATGTAATACTGAATTTTTACATGAAAATTTTAAAAGTTCATTAATTTCTTAAAAATACAGTATATATATATATATATATATATATATATATATATATATATATATATATATATATATATATATATATATATTACTTTATATGTGTCAAGTTACAGCTTACAACATTGTTATACACTGTGAATTTTTTCGGGTAAGTGAGTAAAAGGTTTTGGTCAGCGCTTAACATCGAGGTCTTTAGAGCTGGTGAAGGGTGATATGAGATTTTGATGGAGTGGAGGGGGAAACGGGAGATCCCCGAGAAAGCCCGTCGACCAGTGGCATCGTCCGGCACGATTCCTACATTCGAAAATCCGGGGACCGACCCCGGATCGCCTTGGTGGGAGGCGAGAGGCCTGACCCCTCGGCCACCGCGAGACCGAATTTTTTTTTCGGTTTGGTATGTCAGTTGGTTTTAGCGGCGTACATAGAACCATAAAATGCAGATTTTGATGTTACGAGTCATTACGTAAAGACTATGAGATACAAAAATTTTCCAAAAGGAATATTTAGTCACAATTTATGTCTATAAATAGAAAATAATATCTGGATCAAATATAAAAATATTACGTTGAAATTGGATGTAGACCGCGCCCTTGAGCAATATACAGCAAGCGCTATATGTCGCGTTTGAGATACAGAAGCAGGAAGCGATAAGGCCTAGATTGGCTCGTGTGTCAGTAACCGTGTCGTCTTTATGCGCGGGGCGCGAAAACTGTGTGCAGTGTTTTGGTCGTTGGCTTTTCCTGTCTGCATTTTTTTTAAAGCTTAAACGAGAGCAGATATCAAAAATCTGTAGGGAAGTTTTGTTTCAAATGGTTTTATAGCAAATTTTTCCAAAACAAGAAATTATACGGTTTCAACTGTAAAGTCAACTAACCAGAATTTGATTTAATTTCACAAGTTGGTTTTAGTTGCGTACATAAAACCGTAAAGTGCAAAGTTTGACGTTTACGACTCATTGCGCAAAAACTATGAGAGATACACAAATTTCCTAAGAAGAATATTTAATAACAATTTATGTCTAAAATAATTAAAAAATATCTGGTACAAGTATAAACATAAAAAAAATAACGTTGAAAACCGAGGTGAACCGCGCTATTATGTAGTAACAAAGATATTGTTTATTTAACACAAAGTTTGTAAACTATTTTCTTACTAACATATATCAGTAAGGTCTATAAGAAGAACGCCGTACATTTTTTAAGCGGTTAGAACTTTTTTCCATTCCTTGTAAACGGAATACATGATTTCATTTAACTGCATTCGATGTAAAAGACAGGCAAATTCTTTCATTGCGTTCACAAAAATTTAATACTTAAAATTGTAAATGTTTTTATTTTCAAATTTATTTTTGTAACATCACACTAAAATGGAGCAAACTTTAAAACAAAATGTTAGAATACTAAGATCATATTCCTATGCACATATATTTCGAATTCAACGTTTAGTAAATATTATAAATTATTGTCATCTATAGTGACACTTTAATGAATTACTGGCTTTCTAGTTATTTTATATATATTTATACCAGTCAAGTTTATTCCATGAATTTTCATTTTGCAGTTTCCACCAACATATAACATGTCGTGTTCCATTTGGTTACTAAGTAGGCTAATTTGGTACGATTCTACGTGGATAATGTTGAACATTATCATAGATTTATCTTACTTGTACAGTGAAAGCATAATATAACCACTTAATGTATCATATATTTTCTGTAAACTTAATCGGGTGACGTAAATATTCAATTAATTACAATGTCTTATTCAAAGAGAAATATAATTTAATTAAATACTGTCATCAATCCGAAAACTCAGTTTCTGAAGAATGTGAGCTACACAAACTTTGGTGCAGACAACCATATGTAGATTTGTGCATGAGAAAATTAATATGTTGTGTATTTGATTCGACTCAACTTTTATTGAATAAACAAATTTTTAAAACATCCCGAAATTTGTTTGTTGAGATAGCAAAATATTTTTAATTGATTCAACCCGTGTGTTGACTCATTGAAATCAGCCTTCTAACAAATTATTTGGTTTATTGACTGTTGCGTATTTGCTGGGCCTTGTGTAAACGTACATCCAATCGCTCATTTTTATACGTATTATTCACAGGATGGTGAGCAATTTTGAAGTCATGATTATTATTTATTTACTATTTCCAATTATTCCTGCTCACAACGTTTAAAAACATGGTAGTGTAAGTAATTATGCACATTATTAAAATAACACCGTACTCAAGTGTTAACTCCCGAATCCAAACAGTACAGCATTTTTTTTTTAATTATTCTCTTTAAGACGATATTTAAAAATACTTAATTTAACGTTAACTTCCCATACCAAATCTCTTTCTCTGTGTCCTAAATTACTGAACTTGTTCTGTGGTATGTAGGTATCACTGACAGTACAGAATCTATGGTTGGGTGTATGAGTTTATTAGATAAAAAATATAGAATTAATAAATATCTAAACTTCTAATTTAATATTTTGCCTTTCACGACAACATCATCGTGATATAGCTATGACAGTAACAAAAAATTTGCTTAGTTTTAATATTTCTGTTTTATAACTAGCAGTCCCCCGCGGCTTTGCTCGCGAGTATTATTCGTAAGTGATAATATTTACTTTAATCAAAAAACCTCTTTGTACACAAGATTGGTACTTCAGTCATCAAGTGTTAGATTGTCCAAGCGGCTAGTTGAACTAATTCTGCAGCAGGATAAGTAGCTATAGCTGTCCACGCGAAAAGCAGTCTTAAGTTTGTCCCTGCCACTAACAGCGACTTCGCCTGGGCCTTATTTATAGCCCTGCCTATTTGAGGTTGTGGGGAATTACAGACACCTAAGGTAAGAGGTTAATCGAATGAGAAACATCTGTTTACCCTGTGCACAACCATTGGGACGGTGCCCTCAATTATATATTGTCAAAATATTCACTTTAACTTTATTGACATTACAAAGTTTCAGTGTGTAAAGGTTTCGCGGAAACGTATTTGGTGCCCCAAACCTGAGATTAGTGAGATGATATATCGTCGGTTTGTAAAGACTACATGTAAATTGCACTAATTCGATCTGCTTTGTAGTTTTTGTGTGTCAGAATTGAACGTTTGCACGCAGCTTTTAACGGAATTCGAGCCTAGAACCTCCCGGAATTTAGACCTGAGTGACAAACAACTGCGTCACGTAACGTCGAAATAATTCATGAAAATAAAATTTATTGAAAAATAAAATAAATAAAATATCTGTGTCCTGGGCTCATAGAGGTAGTACAACACCACGTCTCGATAGGTTACTGTAGTGAAACTCAAGTATAAGTTGTTTCTCGCTGCTCGTTCCTGCTTTTCGGATCGTCTGCTTTGATTATTGACAAACTAAATTTTATTCTTAATAATCACGTTTCTTATAAAGAAAAAAAATTACATACATAATTTTTTTTAAATATTTACGTAAGCATCACTCTGACGCGAACAACGCCTCAATATCGCTACTTTTTAGATAGATATCGTGGGTTGATGGAAAACAAATTTTGTGCTTTTTCACCCTTTTGGGTGTCGAATTTCGAAATGTTTTAATTTACATCTTAGACATTTGTATAAGTATCTAACTTAGGTGTAAATCACATCACTAGCCCGTTCAGTCGAACCAAAATCGATCATTCACTAAAAAAACACATATCACTCCTGCACAGTATTGAGAAATCGAATTTCCAAAAATCTGAAAACCGTTTGCGATAATTTCTGTAATCATCATCCTGAAGCAAAAATTAATTATATATCTCGACGGGTTCGATAGATATCGAGAATTTATTTAAAACACGTTCAAGGTATTTTCACCACTTAAGAGAGTAAATTTCGAAAAACCCTTGATTCACGTTTTAGAATACTTTATTGGTATCTCGTGGACGTAAAAACACAACATTAGCCCGTTATGTTCAAGATATATCGACGATTAATTGAAAACGCTTTTCACCACTTTTCACGTCCTTAGGTGGCGAATTTCGAAAATTCCTGAAATTGCTTTTTAGGTATTTGAATTAGCATCAATCCTAAACAAAAATCACGTCTCTATATAAAAAACTATGGGATCGATATATATCGAATGTGAGTCTAAAACTCATATTACTCCTTTTTTAACCAGTTTAGGGCCGAATTCGGAAAATATATTTTAAATGGTACTTGGGATATTTACAAAAGCACCAATTTAAAGCAAAGAGTACTTCGATATCTCGATTGATTCGATAGATATGGAAGGATAATCGAAAACACATTTCACGTATATTCACCCCTTTAAATAAAGAATTTCGAAACGATTTTGAGTCCTGTTATAGACATTTGTAAAAGTAACCAATTAAAGTTAAAATCACGACGATAGCCAATTGTGTTTCAAAGATATAGACGATTCATTAAAAACACATTTTGCCCCTTTTTACTGCCTGGGGGTCGAATTTCAAAAAAACGTAAAACTAGGCTACTTTTTGGGTATTTACGTAAGCAATATTTTGAAGTGAATATCAACTCTCTATCCCGAAGGGTTCGATAGATATCGATAGTTGATTGGAGACACATTTAAGGTCTTTTCAGCCCCTTAAAAGTTGAACTTCGAAAAATCCTTATATTGGCTAATATGCATTTTTACGAGTGTCCTATTAAAGTAAAAATCACCATGATTGGCCGTCGGGTTCGAGCTCTATCGAGGTTTCTTCGGAAACACATTTCACCCCTTTTCACCCCCTTAGAGGTCGAATTTCGAAAAATCCCTTCTTAGTGCTCGCCTACGACCTGAAGGGAACCCCCACAAAAATTTTCACAATTCTAGGTCCAGTGGTTTGGGCTGCAGTTTGATATGTCAGTCAGTCAGTCAGCTTTCATTTTTATATATAGAGATGTCATAATAAACATTTTTAACAAATCTGAGAGACAGCCAGAAATCAACTATACGGTTAGTATTTCTCCGAAATCTCTTTTCGGCAAAGATGTCTTAATTTTGGTCGTATGTTGACATCCATGCAAAACATTTTGGTAATTAGTATGTATTCGTAACTCGTTTTCGTTGTCAATATTTTATTTTTCACGATTTTATTCAACTTACTGTTTACTCTTGTTGAGATTTTTGTTAATTGCTGTGCATTCTGTTGCTGCCTAGTATTATTTTTTTCTTTTTTGATTCTCTCTATTTTTATTGCATATAGTTTAAATTTTTACTTAATCTTGGCAGTGGGCATAGTGCATAATATAACTATAGTACTACTCGGCCAAGTCAACAAAACATCTTAAGGGTGTTCACGTGGCAAAAATTCAAAATTTTATATTTGCTTGGCATAGTGTTAGTTATAGACGTTACTTGTAACTACATTTTCCACTTGTAGAAACTTTTTAGCTCACATAGTTTTCCCACAGCGGCATGTCAAAGTCAGAATTTGCAAGTTACAGGAACATAGGTTTAACAAAAATCAAGAGACTTACTCAAATGAAATAATTTACACTGAAATTACATAATATGGGTTATATACTAAAAGATTTAAAAACACACAATGTAATTCCTTTGTACTTTTCAAAAAAATTCGAAAATGACGATATATTACCTCATTTGCGGAACTTTTTAAAAAAGACAAAATTACTTTGTTGTGTGTTTTTAAATATTTTAGCACAGTGTCCATAATATCAAATTTCAGTGTAAATTATTTCATTCGAGTAAGTCACTTGGTTGTTGTTAAACCTATGTTCCTGTAACTTGCAAATTGTGATTTGTCATGCCACTATGGGGAAACTATGTGAGGTAAAAAAAATTTACAAGTGGAAAATGTAGTCACTAGTAACGTCTATAAAACTAACACTATGCCAAGCAAATATAAAATTTGGAATTTTTACCACGTGAACAACCTTAAAAGAACGCGAGCGCGTATTTTGACCATGAACAGAGATATAGACTGTGCACAAGGAAAGCCAAGCAAACCAATCACAGCGAAACGACTGTGTCGCCGCATATCCACCGTATAGTCTATGTGCTTGTAAAACAAAGCAAACCCGTCGGTCCTGCGGAAAGAGTTCACTAGTTGTGCTGGCATGTTCGAATTAAAAACGTCCGACGATTCACAGTGAAGGCCGTGAAAATATTGGTAATGCAATTGCGTTCTTCGACCAAGCATTTTGCTGGTATAGGTTTGATTTAGTCATAACAGAAATATGTTTACACTTTTTTCTGCAAACGTATTTAATTGTACGCGTGGTTAGCAGTTTACGCATTTTAAAGTTATCTAATTAAAAAAGTGAAGCGTGACGAGGGTTGAAAAGCAAAATTAGTTATTACTTTGGAAGTAATTAATTGTAAATATAGAATACATTTCATTGCGGATATTTTTGTATGTCTCTCAAATTAATACAAAATAACCATTGTAAACACATTGCTAAAGATTTGTAGCTGGTTCTCTCTCGTATTTATTGCTTATTGCGAGTTTAATGTCATCCGACTCCAACAAACCCATCTTTATTCCATACTTTAAAGTTGTGTTTTAAGATAATTACCTGATTCGCCTCGTCAGTGCGTTATAATAAATGTGACAGTAATGTGCCTGTATATTTGGAAGCATCCAATCATTGAATAATCTAATGTATTTGACAATCCCTTGATGCATAGCAAACGATCCGCATTAATTTTAACTGTGTGTACCCGTTTTCGCCGCCAAGCGAAGCTTCAATATGGAAAGAGCACCACATTCTCCTCACAGAATCGTTTGTTGATTTCGCCTAGTTTTAACTGTTAATACTGTGACAGGCTACATTCTTCTGCTAATTTTGCTAACATACCCTGGCGGCTGCTTGTGTAATTATTTCTCATTAAAATTTACTGTTGCTACACTGTTAGAAAAAAATTCCGTGAAATTATGGAAAACTACAGGCAAATAATTATCCAGAAATCTTTGTAAAATAACGGACACTCAGTTTTTTTTATTATTGAATCCTGCGTAAAATTACGGACAATCCGTTTTCTGCAAATATATTAAATTTATTTAAGTCATTTGCACTCCATTTTCCAGAAATACGACATATTCTTATTTCCTATATTTTCTCGAGATTTTGACACACTATTTAGTAACCTGAAAAATTTTCGAATTTGCTGGGATTCAAACATGATTGCCAGGCAGAAGCTCTAACCATTGTACCACGGCGACAAATTACGAGTTCGTGAGTTCCATGCAGTGGTATGATATCAACTTTATAAGAGACAACTTCTGTTTTTAAATCCTGATTTTGCATAACTTCATTAGTATCATTATGAGAAAAATTTTATTCTAAATAAATAACTTTAAAAGTGCATACCCGCTAGCGCGAAATGCAGAGAACAGGTACGATTTTTTTCAGCTGTGATGAAGCGAGAAGAACATAAGATGTGTGGCCTCCTCGGAACACTTCAATCACTTACTGGGCTGTTCGGCTCTTTGTCCGTGCGCGATACGATTGCTTGGCTGTATTGCTCGTCGCTCCGCATCTCCTCTCTTCGCGGCAAACTGCACAACCAGGAAGCAGCACTTAGATTCTATTACCTTAGCTTGTCTTATCTTCTTTTTGTTTAGCACCAGTGTGAACGCTCATTAACTCTATGAGTCATAGTGACCATTAATACCACTTTTTTTTTTTTTTTTAAAGAAACGCAATTAAATATATTCTTTAAAATTTTAGAAATGTATTTCCATGAATTTTTGGAAGGTTAAGGTCAAACATCCGAAAACTGGCAATATGGACTAATTTCCATAAACAAATATTACGGAATCTACTTCCGTAAAATTACAGTACTTTTCTGTACATATTTCTGTGAATTTACGGAAATTTTTAACAGTGCAACTCTCGCTATGTAGAAAGGACGCAATGCACGGCTCTAATTTTATTTGGCCTTTTTGCAAAGAAAAATAATTCGCAGCTGGTAAATAACGGAAAGGAAGTTTTATTCTGTTGGACTGGAGAGGAAAGATTTTTGATTAGCACTTTACAGCGAGGTCTTGATTGAGGTGAGTCGACTCATATTTGCTCGTTTCTACATTGAACTACACTCATAGTCTTAAAAGCCACTTTGAAATTTCAGAAAGAAATATCTTGTAAACACAGATGCCACAGGGGCCCACTGAAGAACGACACACACGTACCTTTTTTTTTTTTTTTTTTTTTTTTTTTTAGTGGCTCCATGCGAATTCTGGTATGGTTCCTAAATGCATACCATGAATAATTCCATCTCTTTTCCCTCTCTGTCTGCAGAATTTGTTCCATGTTCCATCTCTCATGACCTAGTCCCCGACGAGTAAGCCCTTCGTACCTATGACTTTCCCTATAAAGTTTTCAATCTTACAAGAACGACCTTAATGGTTTTGCAGACTGTTATTTTTTGCAACCGGGTTCCAAAGAATTATTTTGCAAAATATACCAAGTTATATTGCAATTTTCACAGTGAAAGTATTTATTAGTCGCGCCATAATCTAGAACGTGTGAGTGAATTTAAATCAACTATGTAAGTGCAGAACCGATACATGTTTTTACGGATACCTAGCGATGATGGTATATTGCGAACATGTTTTGTGCGAACATACTTTTGAAAACACTATAGTTTCTTGCTACATATATGATTCGGTAATATGCTTCTTAGTTGTCTGCAGACCAATAACAGGCATCCGATATTACAATATCGGAATTCTTATTGGCTCAGTCAAATAGGGTAACAACTCCAAGTACAAGCTAAAGCCAGTCATCTTCTGGTTAGCTGAACGTGTATTGAAATCCAGCAAACCGTCAAGTTTTCCCGCGATAAGCCATCATCTCTACCGATACCAAACTATACATCGGTGCCGATATTGCCGATACCCGATACCGATTCGCAAAGTGTAATTCACGGTGCCTGTTTCAGGAAGTTCGTTTTTTTTTATCGTACTATGAATTTCACGTTAAAAAATTAACTTGATTAAACATGTTTGACTTACTGGGAGCATATTCCCTTAAAGTATAAGCTTCTGCTGATTGTATCAAAATTTATTTGTGGCTGTCGCACTTGTCTTTATGGACCGAGCCCCTATTTAAGTTTCTTCAACTGCGTATGATAAGACCTCTGCTGGTGATGTTCCAGAGCTAAATACCTCGATGTTGAGCTCTGACCAAAATTTCGCATTCACTCACTCCAAGTGACGTTTGAAATTACTGGACGTGTAAGAGTGACTATCTTCCCACAGTTGCATACATTGCACAACGCATTACTCTCACAAGTAGTGCTGACAGTAAAGTATGTCCAAACATTACCTTTTATATTCATTGCAGATAACTTGCGAACGTGAACCACTAGATGTGGGAGGTTAAGTTCCAAGTTTAACGTCAAACTCAAAGCACCTTGTACTCCCAGCGCACAATCGCCGTACAGTGGCGAGAAGTGAACATGTAAACAAAACAAAATTTAACAAAATATTTCTAGGGGCCAAAATTATCATACGTGTGCTTTTAATTTTATTAAAATTTATTATTATTCATGGGGCCGTTTGTGATTGCCAAACAAAGCATTAAGATTCCGGCCACGTTCGAGCCTATCGATATACTTTCCGCTCACAACCGTGCTTGCGACCACAAGGTACTATATAAGCGCGGTAATCGATTAGTCAACCGTTTGTTTACTGCAACCAGTCGCGCTAGTACGATTTTGTACGTTATAAGTTACGTCTCGAAATGTAAATAAAAAATATATTCGTGAAACTACATAATTATTAACACAAGCGGGATTATGGGTGTCATAGTGAGGAAAAATCGTAATTCTATATTTGAATGTAACAGTATTAGTTTTTCAGTCGTTACTTGGGATAACGTTTTCCTTTTACGAAAAAAAAAAAAAAAATAGTACAGTCAGTTTTCCCATAATGGCATTTCAAAGTCAAAATGTGCTTGTTTTTTTTATCTTATAAGTCGCAAAAACCAACGAACATAATGAAATGAAAAAAATTCATCTTGAAACTACATGTCACAGGCCACTGCTTGACTTGTTTTAAAATTAATTACAATTTTTTTTGTATTTAAAAATATCGATTAAAGAAGCAAAAAAATTCAAAGTTGCATTATGTTCACTGTTTTTTTTTTTTTGCATATAATATCGAAAAACGTGTGGTTTTTGACTTTGAAGTGCCATTATGGGAAAACTGGCTGAGCTCAATTGTTTGTAATATGAAAGTGTACTTTCAAGAAATGTCTATAAAACTAACACTATTTAATACAGGTATAAAATTACATTATTTCCCACTTGAACAACCTTAAGAAATATGGCAAATTAAAATTACTGTCGACTGAGCCAGGCATAGTGTTGACTTATACAATTAAACCTCCTGGGGTAAAAATTGGTTTTCACTATCAGTTTGTCAGCAGATCGGTTTGGCCAAATCCGATATTCTTATTACCGAGCGGTTTTTTGATATCAGGTATCGGTATCGACTCAGTATTGATATATATGCGTACCACATAAATGTATACATTTGTAACGGCTCTTCTCTCAACAACACAGAAACGAATAAAACGAAAAAGGTTTACTAGCACTAAATGATTGCCCAGCATTACACGAACCAGATTTATATGAGCAGAAAAATAGTGCTTGTCATTTTATTGAACGAATGTTATCTATGTTATTCGGTTCATTGCTAGATATGTTGTTATCATTCTCGTTACTTCTTAGCTGTCTTCTACAATAATTCACCGATTTGTTAACCTTTTAGTGAATGGCAAAAAAAAAAATAATGTTTCGCCTCTGGCGAATAAGTTTTTCATCCTAACGCCATCCAGTACTGCATTCTTCTTCCTTTGTCCAATTACTTTCAGTACTCCTCTCAGGGCAATCCTTCAGAAAATAATTCCTTCTCAGGCCAGCAGATAGCAGCTTAGTTCTCTTTTTCTTCGCAGTCCTCGATACTGCCTTCCCCATCTTCGTCTCTCATAAACACCACATCATCGCTAGCTTCTGCGCCCGAGAACATTTTCTACCGTTTTCTTCGCGTCCACTTTCCCAACGATTCCAAAACTTTTTCTCATCTGTCATTCTTACTGTCCGGATTCCTGTTCCGTTCATAGCCATGTTTCACAAGAAACGTTTTGTAAGCCGTCCCTTTCGGTCTTCGAGGATTGTGTTCTTTCCATATTCGTACCATACTTTTCAGTCTTCTAAAATATATTACTCTTGCAATTCCGATGCTGTTAGCTCGCGTATATGAACACCAATTACGAACATTTATTGTTTAAATTTTAACACGTGCCTATATTTTACATCAACGAAAATATAAGATATTCTGTATGCTGCTAATTTTTAACAAATCCGGTCGTAAAGTACTATTTTAACTCTTTTTTAACTGCGACATTCAACTACATATATTCGAATTAACAAAATATTGCTAAATTGTGACATGCGACTTTAGTCGAAAACCTAATTAAATCACTCTGTAAAAACTACGTACATGGTTCTCTCGCTTGATACCAACTAAAAATAAACTATTCACAAAAAAACTATTTTATTACACTATTTTCGCATACGTAATTAATATTTTTTTATTCCGCAGCGGAAGAATTAAAATAAAACTGTAATGTGTAAAAATTGTGAAATTTACTGACCGTTTCAGTGATATATAATGTCACTTACGTAAATAAAGTCTGTAATTTGAGTTTATGTTTGTGCTCTCCTTCGATTGAGAATACCAAAGCCTTGAGTCCAAAAGTCGTTGGTATACTCATTTGAAAAATGTATGTTTTCAAATCATATTTACGGAGACATCCTTGTTTGTACAGTACACTTAGTTAAACTATTTGAAATAAAATCTGAAAGAAGAAAAAACTAGTTCGTGGTTGTAAATGGCAAAAAAAACGGACGTTGATTTACAAAGTTTCTGAGGAAATATTCACCGGCCGTTTCGGGCAGAACTTTTCTAATCATATCACGTATTCTCATTAATATTAAAACATTATAGTATTTATTCATCATACAAAATAATAATCATAAAATAGTAGATATTTTTTGTGTAAACCAGAAACAGTGCAACCAAATGTATTATAGGCCATTCACGATAAAGTGAGCACTGCATACAGTTTTCTTTCCGCAATTTTGCAGCCGTCTTTACTGTATTTAATATGAAAACTTCCACATAACTAAAAACCAGTGTAAACGTTTCAACACTCTCAAAAGTTAATATATATTGGTCCAATAAAACATGGTATTAATTAATTACAAGTTCTGCTGAGTGCTCAGTTTATCGTGAACAGCCTATAACTAAAGTTAGAGCCATGGATTTTAACTTGAGAACCACTGTTAAAATTAATTAATTCTCGGTTGACCAAGTTTAAATAATACTTTTTTTTTTCAGACAAAAAGTCCCCCAAGAAAAATTTCTTATAAAATATAATTTGCATCAGAAATTATTTTCAAAAAATATGTCTTCGTATTTATTGTTGAAAAGAGCATTTTAAAATTAATTATAAACATTATGTTAAAGTTCCTGGTATGAATGCACTCTTCCAGAAATTTCATGTGAAATACATTTTATTCAAAAACGTTATTTTTAACATTTATCTATTGAGTAGTATTTCATTTGAACATTTATTTCACTTATAAACTTCATTACTGCAAGTTTACTCGGCAGAGACCGTATGCTGTTTACAACCTGTTTTGACAGTTTTCTACGTTTTGCAAAAATATGTTTATTTATGGCAGAAGTCGAGCACACCGAGGCTCAGCAGAGCCCAAAGCACTCCGTTCCGTCCGTATAGCTTATCTGATTTGTGGTATTTACGTGCATCCTCGTCTCTGATTGGCTCGTACCGCAGTAATCGACCGTTAAGCACGTAGCTGATTGGTCGTGACGATTGAGCGGCCGGTGAATTAAGCGTGAATACACTACGGATTGAAGTTACTCTCGGCTGAAACGCCTACATCCTCGAATAATCACGAGTTTTAATGAATTAGTCGTCAGCTACGACACATTGTATAAGTATTGTGTTCAATTCATTTGAAAAAAAAAAATGGTAACCGTATGGATTGGGAATCGTGAACTTTCGTAGCAGGCAGTTAAAAATATACTATATTTCAATCAACCTCGTTTCGTTACATATATAGCGTTTCGTGATAGTAAGAATTTTACGTCATGTTAGTGAATGCTATTTACTCGTTTTAATTTATATCACAAATCAATGTCCGAGCTACGTCATTTTGCTCTTTTCACTTACACCCAACATCAGTCATATCGTATTAGATAATTTATGATACCAGGGTTCGTGTCAACGATTCTTGGTCAAATAAATTATCATTGTTAACGATTTCCTTTTTATGTCCCCAATCGCGCATATTTCAATGCGCTTATAAGCATAAATATCACATCCCTTAATATAAATCACTGTCGTGATAGCAATTATCATACAATACTGCCATCGTCAAAATAGTAGTTAGGTTCGCTTATCAGTTACTTTTATGTTTTACTTTTGGCAACAATTTTTAAGCGCTAAACATAACTACTGTAGATGCACATTTTATCAACTATCATTTCTCGTAAATTTAATGTGAAGCAATTTGTCGAGGTCCAAAAATACAAATAATTTCAGTGTTTTACTGCTAAATTTCCTTGCCACTTCGAACAAACATTATATTTGTTTAAAAAAAAAGTTAAACATGCTCAGAAAAATAATTACTACTTACTCGTTACCATTCATGACTAGATATATGCAAATTTCGCGTTATTTTCTGACAGCTGACTAGACTCCAAGTGACTATAGGCTCGTTCGACTCCCGCTGGCCAATATTGCCGTGACTTGCCACGGAGAATGTTTACACGGTAGAGAGGCTAATCTCTTTAAAGACGTAACGCACTTAAATGACAACACATGAATTTCGTGGCCAATTGAATCGCAGATTAAGCTCTGTTATGTATAGGAAAGTGAAGTTTAGTCTGCTACCAAATGATAAACGCGAATTTTGCATGTCTCTATTCATGACTTCATTTTCTTGCCGTTAAAATTGCAGAACATTTTAAAGTTCAGAAAAATTTTATCACTACAAATAACGTGATCAATATTATAGCTATTTAAATTACAGTGTTATTTTTGCAGCATATCTTTAAAAACTAAGCATGTATAAAAAAACTGAATTCTGAAAAGTATCCGTTGATTCACTTACTGAATTTTCATAATGGAATTTCTGTATTCGTCACTTTCAAGTGAATAGTTTTGAAGTACTGCTCAATTTTATATAACTGATTCTACCGAGCGACAAAAAATAACCAAATATTTAGTGATAACATATTTTACAATAAAGTTTTGTGTTGCTATCTTATTAATAGTCTGACGCATATGACTGTTTACAGGCTCGTTACTAACGTTTAATATTCGCGTTCCTGAATTATTTCCGGACAGCTCAAACAAGTACAGCGTAATATCGAAAGAATTTCGTAGGTATTGTTACACGCTGTATTAAAACTTAGCCTAAATATGCATTGTTCCTCATGTATTAATGATATACCTTTACACCTCGCGTAAATGTGGACACTCCCTGCTCATATTCTACAGACGCGAATGTACTTTCAGTCTTAAGTGAGTGAGAGATTTCGGTCAGCGCTTAAAATCGTGGTCTTTAGCACTGGTGAGGGGTGACATGAGGTCAAACATGGAGCAGCGCCAGAATGAGAGGGCGGGGGAAACGGGAGATCCCCGAGAAAACCCGCCGACCAATGGCATCGTCCGGCACGATTCCCACATACAAAAATCCGGGGACCGACGCCACCGGGAATCGAACCCGGATCGCCTTGGTGGGAAGCGAATATTCTGGCAACCATTCGGCAACCAAGCCCTCTTTCAGTCTTAAGAATTTGCACTCAATTAACAGTGTTTCAATTGGCACTTCTCGCTTGTTAATGTTTACAAGACACATGTGTTTTATATCATATTTATAAAAATGGATTCGAAAACAACAATAATCAGTTCTTTCAACAGACGAAACGCTTCTTTCTGGAAGTCGCTTAACGAATACCACCGACTGCCCAATCATTGGAACAAGCTTGGACAAAAACCATGACGATTCATGAGTGCACAGAAAATCTTTGTAAACCATTTGAAAACCAGCAAAGTAAAATCACTAATGCACTATAAAAAATAACGTTGGAAAAATTACGATGAATTTCCTTGTACCTCTACCGACCGATCTTAACGTACAAATCTGTTTCCTATAGAATAATTTGTTTGTAAACTTACAAAGAATTTTCATTGTAACAAACAACAACAAAAAACTTATGAAAAGTTGCAGTCTCCCATTGTCACGGATTTGTCGTTAATCTGACTGTTGTTATACACGAATCACATCTTCTGCCATGTATCTTTAGGGAGTGTTTCAAAACTAAAGTTAAGTCCTTGAAGTGTACTGAATATATATGTATTTATTTACTTATATATATTTATATAAACACACAGGATTTCCCGTAAAAAAGGTTCCAATAATTGCAGAGAGGGTGAACTATGCATCAAAAGAAGCCATATCGGTGCTATACACATAGGTCGTATCTACCGAGTTATGGTGTTCGTACGATGAGCATATCCTGCACACCGAGATCTTTGGGACGTAACGAATGGCAGTACCTTGGCCTGCCCGTCCCCCTGTTAAGACCGTGGTGTATGCAGCCCCCAAACACGATGTGGATACACAAAATGAACGCGTGTTACAAGCCAATGACGCAATCCGGCAAGAACAAGGGGTGTTCCAAAGAATGCGTGAGTCCATGTGACGTAGGAGGGCTGCATTGCAATGTATGACGGTCACATCGAGCACCTGTGACGATTAGTTCAGGGACATGGTGTTCATAGACAAGAGATGTAGTACACCATAACTCGGTAGATATTACTTTTACAACCTATGTGTAAACAACCGATGTGTCTTCTTTTGATGCATACTACAACCTCTGTAATTATTGGAACTTTTTTACGGGACATCCTGTAAATCAAACGGTCTGTAAGTATGTCCAAGCTCTTGGATCAGTAATTAGCGTTTCTGGCCGATGGGTCAAGGTTTCCGGTTTCGATTCCTGGCCGGGGAGGTGAAATTTAATGCCACCTCCTGGGTTCAAGACTGGGTGTTTGTGTTCGTCTCGCCTAAGGCCATTATTTTTAATTTGTTTCAAACAATTACAAATAACTCGAATATTTTTCAAACAAATGCTTTGAAAACATTTGAGTCTGTTAACAGTCACACGACACACAATTTTGCCTGAGCGTTTTTGTAAAATAATGTACCGTTTGCTAGCAAAAATTATTTTGCTTCATTTTGGATTAGTTAGACAAAAAAATACGTGATGTTTCAGGGGCCGTTTGGTGTATTGCAACAGAAAAATTCAAATACAACCGATGATATATAAGTGTTAAAACTTTAAGAATGAATTTGTAATATATTTATTAATTTGCGTTGAAAAAAAATATTTTCGAAGCCACTGCAAAACTAAAAAGTGAGGCCTTAACATCGATGTATATAGCGCTGATGAGGAGTGACATGACGTGAGTATGAAGCAGCGCCGGAATGAAGGGGCGGGAGAAACGGGAGATCCCCGATAAAACCCAGCAGCAAATGACATAGTCCGCCACGATCCCCACATGCGAAAATCCGGGGCCCGACCCCTCCCGGGAATCGTACCCGCAACCCCTTGGTAAGAGGCGAATGGTAATACCATTTTACCACCGTGGCACCTATTCGTCTCGACTGATTACAGAAAGTCACCATACGAATACGTACTACAGCATACAAATTGCACGGAATTACTTACAAATTGTCAACTTAAAAGGGGAGGAATGTTTGGTGCAGTGGCGAAGCGAAAGCCTTGCTATTGTACCAATCATTTTAAAGAAATTCAAATAAAATAAAAAATTTTAATAAATATTTTGGTACGGTAAGTGAATTGTCGCTATACTCAAGGTTGCATGTTCGAATCCAAGTGTGTCTATAACTAATTTATTATTCTAGAAAAAATACCCGTAGAATGAATTAGTTTAGCAGTGATTTCATAAGTGTTTTAATTTTCATGATCTGATTAATAAATTTCAAAATTTTGTGTTTCCTCACTGCAAGTGCCTGCTTGGCCTTACAAAGGCTTACCTTATAGTGTTGCAAGCATTTACTTCGTATTTTTTACAAAAGTATCATTTGTAAGTTTTCAAGGAATGTATTTGGGAGATGGGTTTCCAAGACTTTTTCTCGTAAAATAACAAAAAAAAGTTTGTAGTGTGTGTAATCAGCACGGTATGTATAGTCCCAGCAGAGTTGTTATCCCCTGTCCCTTCCACAGTTTGTTTGCCTCGTCGACACAAGACCTGCGACTCCCCAGCGATTACGTCATCGTTGTAAAAATTCGTTTGGGCGTCGAGTAAAAACTCAGATGAAGTTCTGTACGAACGGTCGAGAGGCTCTGAGAAGAGCAAAAAATATAACGAGATGTTCAAAAGCGGCAACTGTTGCCCGAACATTGCGAGTCGAGCCACTTCCTCTGCTGTGGCGATGGCGAGGCAGGAGTGGATTCCAAGCGAGATGGTTCTAACTTCCCCCTCTCCCTTTTTTATCTTAACCCCCACCCCCTTCCTTCCTTGTAACGCCTTGTTCCTTGCGTTATTGCAGCTGCGGAGGGATGCTGAGAAATTACGCCATCCCGCCCAACATCTCTTCGCAGCTGTCCTCAACTCCCCTTTTGCAAATTACTACTTTCGCGCGAACGTCTTACCCTCTCCAACCCCTTCTCTCATTTTCCTCGCGGACCACGTAATGAACATCGCTCCGAGAAAGTCCTGACGATCCAAGAAAACTCGTGTATTCAATAAAGAGGCATCCTTTCGTTATCATACGTACAGATGCTTATGTCTGCAACAATCCTCTTAGCGTAGGAACTGTTACAAAAGTATTTTATGTCTTAAGACGTGTACCATTTGTTAATTTTGTAAAAAGCAATATAGTTGTGTTCGACTGAAACGCTGCCGATTTGTGTGTGTTAGGCAATCTACGTTACAGATTTAACAATTTATTAAATTAACTTCCAAATATATTATTTTAGAACGCTAAATATCATAAGCAGTCAGTTTAGTTACAAATCACTGTGCAGCAACACAGTCAAAAGTAACCGTAACCTATAAGGTTTCTTTTATTTATTTCTGGTGATAGAAACCAAATCTCATTGATATGTTGGCAAATATACTTGTTTGAGACTTAAGTCTCCGCTTCCACATTTCTACCAATGAACCCAGAGAGAAAAGTATTGTTGTAGGCATTATAGTTCTGTTACGATAAAGATAAATGTCCAGTATGGTTGTCTGTACTATTTGTGTATACCCTGCAACAATCTGTTGTGTAAAAGAAATAAAGTGCTTTGATCCTTCTACAAAAGCGATTATCACTAAAGCAAATCAGTGAGTGACAGCTGGCCATGTTAGTTAGTCAGATTGTCACGTGTATACATTAAATCGCTAACGTAACATATTCAGAAGTTACGGATTTCAATTTTAGTTCATATTTTTTCTTTTGCGGAATATGAAGATCCAGACGTTCCAGTCTAACCATAATAATAGATAATAGATAATAGCCATATCATATCTGGCCAGTATTTTCTACCAAAAATCAAAATACTTAATCTACCCAACACTTAATGTTTAAGCATGGTAAGCGATAATTTGGTTAACTTAAAACGAGCTGACTGCAACACTGGCTAAAAAGTTAACTACAAACATAATAAATAACAGCGGACCGGAAAAATTCACGTTTGTTTTCGGGCGCAAGCTACAATTCAAGAACTTAAAGTTTTTTGTCACTTTCGCAACTGGCCCTTAACTTACTTGACACCTTCTGGAGAGGGCTGAACCAATAATAGCAGTAAATGCAGTCAGAATTATGAGGTATCACTAGAGCTGATTATTTTTGGTGAAAACATTTATGCCCTACTTTGTTTCACTGCCTTACGTGTACATCTGCAACTCTGCCACTTGGCCAGTGATTGGATATTTTAAGTCTCGTTCGTCTAACCGCAAATCGCAGATGTGTAGTGACATAATGCCTTTATTCTGATTGGCAGAGTCAAATGAGAGACAAATATGCACAAAGACATGCTGTCAATGACCGCGAAGTAGAGCTGCAGATGTCCACGTAAGGAATTGAATCCAAGTAGGGCAGAAATGATTTCACCAAAAATCATCAGCCCTAGGTATCACTGTGTAAGCGGGAAGCTCCTGGCTACTTCTCGAGTGCAAACATATTCTTGGATTCTAGTCTAAACAATAGTGAATGTAATGTAGGGGGGATTTACGCATCGTCGACAGCCAAGGCACTAGAAATGTTTAGACACATCTATACACAATAACAGGAACTGGGAGAGGAGTCAGCCACAGTTAAAACCACGATTTTGTGCGAAAAAATTGTTGCACCATTTTATTTCAATTCGTTGCGTGCACAAAGGCAGCTCTGCTTCATGATTATTGGCATTGGCATTTTTCACGCAACTCCCTCATTTGACTGCACCAATCAAAATAAGACTATCGTGACACCATAGCATATGTTATTTGTCAAAACAATCCCAAGACAAATGGGAGTTAAAACACCCAGTCAGTGACCAAAAAACAGAGCTGCAGAACATAAGGCACTGAAACTAAAATATGCAAAAATCTTTTTGGAACAAATTCGTTGTTCTAGCCTTGACCTTTCTTAGAGCACCAACCCAGCGTTCGCCTGGAGCGATTTCAGAAAACTATAAAATACCGAAATAACGAGGATTGGATCCGAGTCATCCCGAATGAGAATCCATGGACTCACCATAGTGCGAATGGTTCCGCAAATGTTCCCTGTCTCTATGAATTATGCCTACTAGTCGGGTCGTAGCCTTAGATATGGTGGTGTCTCGTGATACTGACTGACAGTATATGTCTTATTCTGTGTTCTAGAAGAGTCGTGCAACACCCGCCAGCAAGCTGTACCTACGGCAGAAGAATCGAGGATCCTCCCAACCCACTGTCTTCCAGCACAAGGGTGAGTTGTTGCACGTTCCGTAACCCTATCACTGCACCTTACTAATGTTATTTCTACTTCGGATTAGGAAGACAATATAATCGTATACAGTGACTGTATAGGTAGGGTGCTGATCGGGCTGTGCAGTAGCAGAATTCTGAGACGAACATGTCTTGCTGTTCTTACGATCGCGTGATCCCCGTGGAGGACGTGTTTGTGTTACTACAGCTGATATTTATGCTTTATTGCACTTGTTTACGGTTTTATGCACAACTTAGACCTATATCGTTCGACTTCTGCATCAATGGATGCATCTATGTGTAAAGCTATAAAATCCTTATCTGCCGCAGTTACTAGAAAGGAGAATTTCTACAAATAAAGCAGCAACCTAGAGATTTCCTTCGACATTTACCCGCAATGTTTTATACCAAACTGCTAATGTGTTCTCTATTGCAAGCTACACAGAAAGAAATATTTTGTGGCAGTTACAAAATATTTTGTTGGTATTCACCTTACAAAATTTATTTTGTGGTTACTACAAAAACATTTTGCTGTCACCAGTAAAATATTGTTGTCGCCAAAAAATTATTTTGTGTTTTCTACTAAAGAATTTTGCAGCGAAGACTCCCTACAAAAATTTGCTTGCAGTGTAGCAGTTCTTCTCTGTTGAAAGCATAAAATTAGACTGTGATATGCATCACCCAACTAAGCTTCAATTATAAGTAACTTATTTAATTTTTCAGCTTTAAAAAGTCTTACAAAAGTATTTTATTCCATATCCTGATGCTGTAATGTTGCATTTCTGAAACTTCAATACTTTAGGTAATAATGCTTCGCAACAGGTGCATAGTCGTTTTATACAACAGCAAAATCCTGCTTACGATCACGTGATATGTTTGCCACATGCGAAGAAGCGTAAAATCGATATGTTTTATATTCGTATTATTATTATAATTTTCTACGAACAAGTGTAGCAATGCATAATTTGTATCGCTGGTTGCTCTCGAGTCGGTGAAAGGTTAGGTTTATGCTGGATCTTATACGTATAGGACGTGCGAATTTCGAGTGTTTTATAGCCGACAGGTTATAATTCACTGGCCTATGCTTACTGGAACACACTCCGTGACGTTATTAACAATGAGCCTCCGTATCTGTGTGAGCTAGTGGGCATATTTACAGTTGACCTCTTGTTGTTCGATGAAAGAGTCCTTCAGGCGCGTCACTCAAACTCTCGGCCAATAGCAGACGTCAGATAAGCACACAGTAACTTGGGGTCCAATCTTCTGTCATATAATAACGCTAAATTTGCAAGTCCCCAATTATCAGAGAAAACTTCGGGTACAAAACAAACAAAAATAATTTTGCCCTAGTTAGATTCGTTGTCTTACGTGCACCAGGGGGTGGCCATGCCGTATACTGCCAAGACAAACACTTGAAGTCAGTGTATCTGTGCCCTTGTTGCTTGAACGTTTATACACGTAGTCACTTTAGCTCATAAACATTGTTTCCGCCATAAGAGACAATGTGTTTTACTCGAAGTTTCAAGAGTAATAGAGTAAAAATGATTTATCGTATAACAGATGTGCCGTGTTTGTCCCAAACTACGTTGATTGGAGACCAAAATTTTGAAATTAAATGAAAACTCAACAACACGATTGCGTTTTGAAACACATTTTTGTGAGTACCGACATAGCCAACTGTTTGTGCATGGAAACCATTGTTGAACTAACTTATTTTGTGTGCAAGTTTGTTTGTTTTATTGCTATTAGCAAGCAGTGGCACATTGTCAGTGACGTACGTTTGCGTAAATAATCAATATATATATATACATATACATATATATGGCTATATTTTCAGGTTAGTTGGCTAGGTATATCTACATAAACAATTATTTAACCACATAATTTACACTATGCAAGTGTAAAACATGGCCTTTTTACTCACGAAATTTAGCAGTAGCAGATGCATTTCACGTACCTGATCGCTCTTTACATCCGAATTCAACGCACGTAACCGTTGTCATTCAAATCTGTTCATTCTACAGTATTAATACCATACGAGGGGTTTACGAATACCTTACTCGATCTACTCGATGCAGTGTGTTGGTCAACAATAACGAACTGTTCGCGCAAAACAGGCATATATAGTCGACTTCAAGCAAGTCCTGACATGTCATCTCCTGTATACTTCTACGGCATGATGTGCACGTCTGAAGTTCTGCTTCGTAGTCAGTGATTGGATGTTTGAACTGTCACGTGTCTAGGGCTTCTACCCGCAAGTCACATACGTGTGGTGTCGCAGTAACCTTACGGTGGTTCGTACAGTATATTGAGAGAAGGCGCTTTACAATGACACGCTGCCAATAATCATGAATCAGAGATGCATAGTTGGTCAACATAAGGAACTAAAACAAAGTGGGGCAGAATTCTTCTCGCAAAAAGTTCATGGCCCTAATCATGTATGTAGTATACCTGTGTCAGTATGCAACGTTTTCCTCTGCTACTAATTCGTTGCTTTTCGTATTTACCTGCACGGTCATGATACTGTTCGAGGAAACAGTTAGTATTATACTTGCAGTAGGTCAAATAAATAAACGATTGGTTGTATTTATTTGGTGACGTATGGTTTAGGACCCGATGTGCCAGAGTACAGGAGTCGCTACTACTGAATATTAAATCTCCTTTTATGCTATACAAGCATAACCAATATTTTATAGCCCAATCTATAAAATCAATTTCGCACCGACTTCTTAAATCCGCGAGGCGTCACTTTACGTAGGTGTGTCTACAATAAAAACAATGATGCCTCACCGACGTCCTTCGCGTTCGGCACACGCGACAAGAGTCTCTAATCCAATCATATATAAAACTGATGCCTAGTCGACGTCTCCCGCGTCCGGCACCCGAGACAAGAGTATCTATATTCAATAGTATACAAAACTGATGCCTAGCCGACGTCTCCCGCGTCCGGCATCCGCGGTAAGAGTATCTATATGCAATAGTATACAAAATTGATGCCTAGCCGACGTCTCCCGCGTCCGGCGTCCGCGGTAAGAGTGCCTGCCCCTCGCACAGCGACAAAGCTTCTCCTACTCCTTCATGGAGACAACTCCCAGCCAATCAGCGACCTCCTGACACAATGGCTTATCGTATCCTCAACAACACGCAAACCATTTATTCGATCATTTTGAAAATTGGTACATTTGACATT
>PNEQ01092987.1:0-14571 GCA_003012365.1 Medauroidea extradentata
TTGTGTAGAGGCAAAACTGTCAACGAGTGTATTACAGATGGCAGCGATATTGGAATGGTGGCCATATTGGATTATTGCGCGCACGTAGAGTGGTAGACTCTTCTCCATCATTTTTATCAGGTCTTTTTCAGTAAGAAACCGTTAACAGAAATTCTATTACAATTAGTTCTAGGTTAAATGCTATTTTGACTGGACTATTGGGCCAATTCCCTGAATTGTTTCATCGAATGTGTTGGAATGGGTTGATACGAACGTGCCGTTTTGTTTCATTGTAGTTAACTAGAAACGCATCGAGCTAATGCCCACGCTATATTTCGGCAGCGGCTACAAATTGTTATAATTGTAGCGTGCGTGTCCATGGCATCGCCGCGGATGAAAAGCGCGGTTCGTGAAAAAGTTTGAGGGGGGTGGTGAGGACAGCGCTTTTCAATTACCCCCGCGATTCAAAATGAGTCCGCCCGGTGGTTCGGCGTGGGCTGTCGGTGGTGGTGTCGGGTATTTTTGCCGGTAATTTATGCGTGGATGCGCGCTGCAATACTCTCTCCCTCTTTCTCTCTCTCTCTCTCTTTCTCTCTCTCTCGTCCCGGAGAAGCAATTTACGCTCGTTACCGAACCGCCCCGCCCCGGTTTCGCAGCTCTCATTCCGCGTTTAATATCTCGGTCAGCGTTTATTTACGCGGTTAACGCGCAGGAGCGGCAGATCCCGCAAGTGCCGGGGTGAACTTTTTTTTTTATTTCTGCGAAATTAGTTAGCTCTCGACCATTTTGCTTGAAATTGCCGGTCTAACCCAACCCTCACCCCAGCACTTTCGCACCCTCGCTTAGAATAGCACGATTAGTTTTTTTTTTTTTGTGTGTGTGTGTGTGTGAAAGGATATAAGAATGCAGGAACTGAATGGTAAAATAAAGCTCGTGATAATAATTGGATTTCGTTTATAAATTTTATGACTTTTGCTCGTTCGCCCGCCAGAGATTATAAACATGATTTTGTCTCTTTACTTTGAAGTTTTTTTTCTCCTTTCAATTAATGTTTGTTTTTTATGAGTTTCTGATAGAAAAATTGTATTTTGGGCATAATATTTTACTTCGTCGCCTCTGTCCATAACCCTTGAATTTATTGCTGAGAAAATTTTTGTTTTTGTGATAGGCAAAACTACTGAGCTATTTACTTTTTTTTAAGGATATGTGCCGACAGATTCATATGGTACAAAGTCTGCATAAATTGGTATATTGAAAATATAAAAGAATACTGTTTGTGTAAAAATTACAAGGAATCTGTTTGTAAAGTTTCACGTAATCTAAAACTTAGAAAAACTTTGTAGTCATCAAAAGTAATGAATTATGTCGGGAGTGACATATAGTTAAATACAAATCAGCGCCTCAGGTATGCATTTTGTTATGATAATGTTAATAGTACCTAACAGTAATCAAGTTATGTTAAGGGATAACATGCGTGGTCACTAAGCTGAAGTCCGCAGGTTCAAAACCTTGTGTACCCACGTTTTTTTGTAAATAATGCGTAAAAATTACTTTTTAGCCTCCAACGCGCGGGTAGGCGGTACCCTTAATAATGAAGCTCAAATACATTTAAATGTTATTCCTCATAAGCTAATAAAATTGAGATAACCGCTATCTCTATGAGAAAGCTCAATGTTATTAGTTTGGCAAGGGTCAATTTCAGCTGCTAATAGAGCTGGTATCGATAAGGAGGCTTATTTCATCCTGGCGCTTATGGAGAAAACATCGTCCTTCGGCCAGTGACAGCTCGTGGGTTGTTGGCAGGTAGGGCTGCAGTTGCCAAGAGCTGTACAGGGTTGTGCGCTGATTGACTCTACAGCCACTGACACGCTGATGTGCAGGTGCCCCTTACTACTGAGTGTTCACAACAGATCTAGTAGCCGGCAAATATTTCGTGGTCGTTGGTCTACGGCGTGAGTGTGCAGTCCCGACTATCTGCAGCCCCACCTGGCAACAACCCACGAGCCGCCACTGCCTACGGCAATGTTCCGTTTTGCACCCGGAGTTTCTCTTCAGAAGCGCCAGCACGAAGCAAGCCCATTGCCGACTCCAGCGTAACTAATGGCAAAAATTGTATCCATCGGCAAACCCGTCCATGGTAAATTATATTACCTTCCTAAATTGTAGTATAATTAAATTAACCGCGGCGTAAGGCGGAGGTCGTGTATTGTACCCCGAGGTATGCCAGATACGACGCTGCACTCTTGGGATTTAGGGGGGTGGGGGAGCCTGCAAGCTTGTGGTCTGCACTCCGGCGCACCTTCCTTCAAGGCTATGGTGATCGGTGCCTGCTTTCAACACTTGGCGTGCGTTCAGGGAGGATTGTAGCTGGTAGTTTCTTTAGTACACGGGAGAACCAGCATTAAAGCCCGCGCCATCTAATTTGGGGGCTGGTGAGTGAGGAATGCCGAAGAGAGGATATGCATTCATTATTACTACTATCGTTTTCTGTTTGAGTGCCTTATGTACTTGGGGTCGATGTTTTCATTCCGGAGTATCCATTCCTGTGTCTTGACTTAGTGCTCGGATTCATAGAATGCCCTCCACCTTTCCAAAAGCTGCCAACAGCCAACTAAAGTGGCGCGGACTGTAAACGAACATGTTGCCCGCGACTTCGTTCGCGTGGTTTTCAGTTTAACACCTCTTTGTGTCGTGCAAAAGTTAAGTCCAAGCACTCCTGAAGTGTGTTGAATTCGTACAAATGTGTCTGTTTTCAATATCTTTTCGAAAACTAAGATTTAGAAATCTTAATAAACGTTTTTGATAAAAACGTTTTGCTACTTTAAATTTAACGTTAGTAATAATATTAACACTGTTGATAATGTTAAAATTGTTAAGTTACTGTTAAAAAAATTTAAAATACTAAATGGTACAAAATTATGTTAAGAGTCATTAATGACAGTTTTAGAAACTTATTTTGGGCACCCTGTTCTGCCCTCCTCCCCTACGGTCCCGTTTTGTCCGCCTCCTAACTATATGCATGTGTATATTGTTAGAAACTTTGGCAGGCGCACGCAAAGGTTAAACAATTCATGTAGATTTTTTTCATGTCTTCGTTAAAAGAGTAGTGGAAATGCGCAAATTTTTCGTTTTATAGGCACGAATATGTTTCATTATTTAGAAGTGAAGTTAACTTGATGTCGTTTTGTAGACCTACTGCATCTCTGTAATATATTATTGTCATGAAATGTTCCGCTCAGTATTATATGTGTCGCTTTCGCAAATGGGTTTTTGAAGCCTAGGAGCAAGGATCGCTAGAGCGGTAAGGGCTATCCAAGGACGCAGCTTCGGATACAACATAGCCCCTATGTACATGGCACAGAACTTGGTGTGTTGTCTTTTTATCGTAGGCTCGCGTTCACGACTTTCAACCGCAAACACGTCAGGTTATGATGTAATGATACATGTAAATAATGTTTGCCCCTCTGGTTCGTTGGCAGTCTTTTCGCAGAATTTTCTTGCTTAAGGCTGTCCAAGACTGGTGATCTTATGAAACTGGGAATAATACGCTCTGAATCACATAAATAGACATCTAACACGGTCACAGATGCTGTATAAAGTCTAGGACACGCTCCCCGACCACTTCAGTCTGAGGAAGGACATGGAAGGAAAGGGTTACGCCGCTTGAGCTCTCCACCCCCGTAAGGAAGGCGAGCGTAAGAAATCGTCACATCGTAGAAGGGGACGCGCACTTGTTATTGCAAACATACACAACTAGTCGACAGTTCGCATTGCTATAAACTTGGTATCGTTGTAATCAGAAGGAATGCTGCTATTTGCTAAAAAATAATTTTTTGGATGAAATGAAACTGTGTTAATTTTTAGTGCACTTAAGATTTCGCTAATTTTCGACATTAAACCCCTTATTTTCAGCCATTTTTGAAAAATACGAAGATGCGTTCTTTCATTTTTTTTTATAACTTTTGGCACGTAGCTCGTGACGTCTAATCTCAGTGTAAATTATTTCAGTAAGTCTGATAGTTTTCTTTGGTTGTATACACCCGCAATCATGCATATTTTGACTTTGACATGCCGTTATTTGAATACTGTGCATGCTAATTTTTTTTTCCGTGAGGGGAAACTGCATTCTTATGTGCCGTCTACAAAACTGATATAATTTCCTGCTCAAATAAAATTATTAATTTCACACTAGAACGGCCTTAAGGGCGCTGCCTACGTCAGATCCGCGGCGGGAGTAAGCATACGGTTTTACATATTAAATTTTATTAGATGTGGCTCAGTACCCGTTGAAGCTACATATACACCATCACTGACTTTTTCGTTCATCTCGGACCCGCGCACATTGCTGAAAGATCTTTTAGACAGTTTTTTTCTATACCCTGAAAACAGCGAGCAGTAAATTAATTTTTTTTACCCACTGAAAACGGCTACTCAGTCACAATTCCCCCCCCCCCTCCCCCTGCAATTTTATTGGTTTAGCAATATTTTCCTTTTCGCGATGCAGGAAATTGTTTTTGTCCGGAAGCGATATCACGAAACGTGACTGAGCCTCACCGTACATAATTTAACAAGTTAAATTCCTATCCTTCCTGCCACCGTGGACCTGTGGTATGCGCGCCGTGAAGAGAAGCAAGACCTCTAGGCGAAGACAGGCGCCAGTCGAGCGCTTCAAACCTAGAGACGATGATACGCTTGGTAAGTGAGCTCTTCTATGTCCCGATCTCGCTCGTTGTAGTTCAATAACACGCATATATATATATATATATATATATATATATATATATATATACACACACACACACATATATACAACAGTATGAAGTTATTGCACATGTCGACAGCCAAAGTATTGGACTGCAGATTCTATTACGTACTTTCCGCCTTTACTTTCAGGAGACTGAGCACCGAATGCATAAGAAAACAATTTTTATTATTGTTCACTATTTGTAATCTTTTGAATGTCATACGGTAGGACTCGATATAAATACCATATTACAGAACAGTGATTTACGGGGGTACATGTATACGCGGTAACACTGACTTGCCGGGAACGGAATTGCCAGCGATTCCTGTTTAAAACTGTTGGAGTAAATGCCCGTTGTGGCTGTAGAAATCGGCCGGACTCGCGAACATGCTGGAAACACCAGTGTCTATTTTTCGCCGCCTGCAGTTGACAGCGGGTCTGGAACAGACAGCAGTCTGTCATGAACGGCTGGCAGCCGGCCCGGTCGTACGGATCATCTTCCTCGTGTAGCCTGCCCAGTCCAGAATATTGGTCGCTCTCTCCATTTATTTCCCCGCCGATATCGTACTGGCGGGGGTGCTCTGCTTTGGGCCTGCCTCGCAGTCAAAAATAAACACCCCCTCCCCTCTCTCTCGCGAACAGATTGCTGCAATCGTGACCTACATCAGAGAAAAAGACGTGGCCTCGCTTCTTCCTCCTCCCACGCCCACCCGTTTCGTCTCTCTTCGCTGGACGGTTTCCACCGGCGCTCCTATAACCAACACTCCCGGCTGATAGCTTGTAAACAACCTGCACCTGTTGGCTCCTCGATGGACTGTGTGTGCGGGGGCGTGTAGAAGGTTTAGCGTTTCAGATGCGTTGAAGCCGGTTAACTGCCGTGACTTTAACATTGGATATTATTATGTCTCGCGTATTATCACGCAGTATTCTGAATTTCCTTTCGGACACTTCCTAGCTCAAAATTTTAACATAAGAGTTATTTAAATTTATGTTCGAAGATGAGAATAACAAGAAGAACAATGCTAATTAATGGTTCTACGTGCTCCTTAGAGGGCCAAACCTAAACACACACACAGTGAGTCCTAATTAGAACGACACATTTAGGGAGGTAATTCCTGACGACAATACATAACGAAACCATATTGCGACGTAATGTCCTAAAGTTATTATTAATGGAATCACGCTCTATTAATGGAAGAGTTTTAGGAATGTTTTGTGTACGTAAATAAAAAAAAACTTATGTGAAATTAAGGTCCAGTTTTTTGTATAAAGTTTATACGAACGAGGGTGTTAAATGTTTGTATTTTGTAAAATCATCCTTCTAACATTAATAAAATCGGTAGTGGTGTCGTAATCGTGCATTTTAATAAACGTTTTTGATAAATAAAAAAAGTTAAAGAAATAAAGATCGCCTTTCCAAATTCATTTTTTTTAAACGTTTATTAGTAACACCTGTTGCTATACAATTTATGTAACGTACTCTTCGGCGGTTTGTGTACTACACTGGAGCAGTGCTATGCATTTTCGTTCAGTTGGAAACTAAGCCTTGTAAGTAATATTAATGATCACACATTCACCAATTCGCAACTGGAACGAACACAACTTTGTAAATTACAGTAGTTTATTAGATGTCGTGGTGTAAAAACAGCCACTGGTATGGTATAAATTTCCGCAGATCCTGGCATGTAAGCGCACAACTGGCAGTGTCGTTGAAAGTATTGCTAGGTTCTACCCAACCAGCTTTGTGTGTTCTGAATTAAGTTTATTAATTTTATTAACTATATATGGTGTTATGTAGCACTGTTGTGCTCATAAAGTCGTTAGATTAATGCACATTTAGAACTAAACGTAGGCTCCGAACCACGCGATTACACGAATCGATGTCATTTAGTGTCTACTAGGTGCCTAGATCGAACCACCTACCCCTGCTTCACCACGTGAGCGTGATCGCCGAGAACCCTCGAATTAAGTTACAGGCGTGCATCATTCACGTCGATAGTTCCTGTAATCTTTCCTCAGAGGTTTAGTTCACGAGACACATAAATCACCGAACCAAATTGGATGGGAATGCATTTCTCACCAGGGGCGGCTCTAACTTTAAGGTCCTAAGGGAGACCATGCTTTAAGATTTTACTTTTGAACGATTCTTGCAATGGGGGCAAGTTACAAACTAAAGTAGTACTTTGGACACACGCCATGGCAGCAAAATGGCTGTAATTGCGTATGTCCAAAATACTTCTTTAGTTTGTAACATAGAACAAGATATACATGTAGCCCAAGCAAAACATGGGGAATACTTGCACGAAAACATTTTAGTTTAAAGGTACGAAATTGTGCTATTTCAACGTTTTCCAAACCAAAATTTTGAATGTAGGCCTACTGCTTTAAGAAATGGTAATATTTTTAGGGATAAGTTATTCTTTAAATTTTTAAAATGTCAAACCTTTGTGCTGATAAGAAAAATTAGGTACATTTTTAAGCTTCTGCTCTAACAAATTTTTAAAATTAACTAGGCAGGCTCTTGAAACAAAATTAATTTTTAATTAATAACAAACTATATTACACAAAAGATTTTGGAATCTAAAATTTAGCGAGTTTTATGTAATATTTCGGAAATAAATTAATGTGTTATCTGTTCTGTATGGTATTTAGGATAAGTGTGAAGCACTATTTTTTAACTTGTATCTTTTTTTTAAAAGCAGTTTCGGGAGGGACAATCGCCCCTCTAACCACCCCTCTGGATCCGCCCCTGACTCATCCAAAACTGAATACAGTTAATTAAGAGTACACTTAAATATAGAAACAAAATAATAAATTCGTGGTCTGCCGTGAGACGGATGCCGGTGGTTTTTTCCACTTCACGTATGAAGATAAACGCTTTCTGTTGTAAGTTAGTTGAAGGAAAAGTGTTGCTTTTTCTTAAGCTAGAATCTCGCGAGGCTGGAGGGCGGCTGCTTTGCATCTAAAGGAAACAACGGCAGGCGGTGCCTTTGGTTCAAGACAAGCAACCAGACCCCGGGCACTGTGTTCTTAGGGCGGGCTTTGTGTGTGAGTAGCTTATTATAATCCTGGGAAGTTAACTTGCCTGGGCCTATAGACACTGGCTGTGCCCATGCGGCGCGCACTGCGAAAATACGCCGTCTAGATAAGCTTCGACCCTGGAGAAGTACGAGAGGGTGGGGTTTAAACTACGCTGTTAGGTTCAGGGAAGGCGCAAACGCCGTACCTTCAAATTTGCTGCAACCTTACGCCGCCAGAGGCTCGAGGAAAAACAGAACGTGTTAAAATGTTTAGGCCTAAACGTGTAGCGTTTCGCGAATTCGGAGCGACTGTCGCGGGACGGGAAGTTGACACATCGTTCTTTACAGCACGGCTCGTACAAAAGCATATCACACTGACTCGTGTTCTAAAGGACCCGTGTTAGATTCTTGGACTCGCTATCCTTACTAGGTTTTCTAATGTTTACCGGAATCACTCCAGGTTAATGCTGCACGGCCATCTTTTTTTTACCACTACAAGCATTCCTGAAGGAGTGTCAACATTTTTGACATTTCTTGCTCTGAATGTTAGTCTACCACAACTTTTGCATTGCTAGGTAATAAATGACTGCCATATTATCTTACATGTGTTGGAATATGAGAAATAAGTATTGTAGTTCAGTGTTCTCCCAGGCCTGTTTTGCTGGGCGCCCCACCCGGCTAGTTTTCTCTACCACCCGGCTAAGAAACAGCCATTCCCATTAATACCATCAAGCTTATTCCACGATCAACCCGGCCGGTCTCATAAACCACCCAGCTCTAAATTTTTGCTGGGGAGAACACTGTAGTTATTACTCTAGACATAACGATTTTAAGTAGTGCTTACTCTACCGTGAGCAGATCTTGAGACGTGCTTCAACGTAACCCTATGCAGCGTGTTGCGACTGTTCAGTGAGGTTAGGGCGCAACAAGCCCCCTGCCTCCTCCCCTTCTTTTCCTATTCCTGTGCAGTGTTTTATGGCGTCATAACGGCGTTACAAACACCCGTGCTCGCGACACGTTGACGAGCAGTTGAACCGCGCGAGGCCGCTCGATTTATGGTCAGTTTGTCACCCGCCCGCACTGCGCTGCAAATGAGCTCAAGCACACAAGCACACTGTCACCCAGCCCTCCTCCCACGTGACACAGCCAATTCGCACTGGTCGTACTCCAATAATGCCCGGCGGCCAGTAGGGTTGTGTTTGCCTGCGTCATCTAGCCCGCGGCTTATCTCGCCTCTCGTCGTGATCCGCTCTCCAGGAGCTTTTAATCAACATTTCCGACATCGCGGGATTCAATTCCTCCCGTGGTCGCTTCCTCTCATCGACGGCTTTCTTCAAAGAGGCCCTGCTAAACCGATAATTCCGTACTCGGCAGTGGCTTGTATAAGCTATTGAACAGGCACTATTCAAACCGCACTTACTTTTTTCCTTTCAGATAATCTATAGTTAAAGACATGCAAAATTCGCGATATTTACTGACAGCTGACTAGACTCCAAGTGACTATAGGCTCGTTCAACGTCTCCCGCTGGCTGGTGTTGTTGTGACTTGCCACGGAGAATGCTTACACGGTAGAGGACAATCTCTGTCAAGACGTAACACACGTAAATGACAACACATAGAAGTTCGTGGCCAATTGAATCGCAGATTCTGGATACTTTCAGGAAGCCCTGCTTCTAGCTTGGACCTGTTTTCACACCAACTATGTATCCTTCCGCCAAACGTCAACAATAACATTGCCAGGCTGACGGCTGCACTGCAAGCCGACGTACTTTGTTCTTCCGCCGCCGCTAACTACGTCACCTCTAAAATATTGTGATATATGCTACATTTCATTTCTTTTCCTGAAAAAGAACACACTATGCGCATATTCCATTAAACTATTTTCAGTATTTTAGCCGCTGTTCGTAATGTACATAAGAAATATTGTACGACATCAATGTCAACCCAACCTTCCTCCAACTGTCGTATAACAGACGTGTTTAACTCACTTTTAAAATATTTATTACGAACAATTTTCATACTGACGGACGCGTAATAAAAAAATTAATTTATTTGTTTGTCTCACCGCGTGGATTTTTAATTTGCTTACATAGTTGTAATGTAATAATGGAAGTATTCCTAGTAATTTGTTTCAACAGTTCGCTTATAAAAGTATCAACTTACCGTATGGCTATACCGTTGGTTGACGCGTCCTCTCGGGGATATCCTCTTTCCCCTGCCTCTTCATTCCGGCGCTGCTCCATATTCACTTCCTACCACTGGAGTCAGCGACTTTTTGCCGATGAGGATTCTGCACCAGCTTGTTTCTATGACTTATGCGCACATCTGCAGCTCTGCTTCATTGTCAGTGATTGGCTGTTTCCAACCCTCATATTCTCGGAGTTCTACCCGCAAATCACAGACGTGTGGTGTCGCAGTATGCAATGCTTGTTCTGATTCTCACAGTCGAATGAGAGACTCCTCTGCATATCTACCAATAAACATGAAGCACAGCTGCAGATGTGCAGGTATGGCATTGAAACAAATTGTTTCAAAATTATTTTCACTAAAAGTCACTGGCTCTACTTATCACCCCTTACTAGTTCTGAGAACATAATTGTTAAAAGCACTTACCTTCTTGGGAGCTCTGACGCAATACTAGAAATTTACGTTTTAAATATATCACACCTCCAGATCAATATGGACGTAACTTAGAATGTGGTCATTTTAAGTTCGATTTCAACATTTACTTATCGTACAGGATAGCTGTATTATTTTCCTTATCTTAATTACTGCGTTTAGGGTAAAACTTCAATCCAGATTGAACCTGAAGTGGAGTCAACTCGGAGTGAATGTGTAGCGAACATGGATTGACGAACTGTGTTTACGGTAAATATTACAATCCAGATTGAACTGTAAACAAGAGCCAAGTTTAAGTCAACCTGGACTGAAAACGTAATAATGCTATCTATCGACGACAGTACGAAGCAGAGAACAGGTGGCAATTGAAATATAAGAGTTACTCCAAATAAGGCTTTTCTTCATGATATGCACCACTTGTCTTGTTCCGTTTGCTTTATGAAAGCCGTTTAGCATTACAAATACCTGCTTTTAACGCTTTCTGTTAAATTACATATAATGTGTTCTCTGTTCTTTTTTAACCTAACCACAACACATAACAACACAATATGGCGGCAACTTTGTCCTGCGCATTTTATTTTCAGTCCAGTCTGTGTTTACAGTAAAATCTCAATCCGGTTTCTTCACTCCAGTCCACCTCAACAAGTGGAGTGGATTATCTCGTTTCACTCCTACTTCAATCCAAAACAAAGTGTTTATAGTAAAATCTCAATGTGGAGTCCTCAGTCCATTCCTTTTAATCCGGATTGAAAATTTTCTTGGTAAATAATATAACAGTATCGACAACTATTAATTACGTACATTCCAAAATAAAGGCGGCATTACGGTTACAGTGAAAGTTTTTGACACCCAAATTTGTTTTTCCACTAAAACTACGTATGCCAATATCATATTTTTTGAGTTGTGCCCCTATTGATTTGGAGATGCGATATATTTTGTGCGGTTTGGTCAACATTCAAGATATCATTTTCGGACAGAAACAATTTTCAGCATTGGGACGAAAAAAGTATTGCTATGTATTTAAAAAAAAGATAATGATTAGGTTTTTTTTGGGAATGCTCATTATTATTTGCTTACAGTTCTCAGATATGTGTAAAAAATAAAAACAATCGTTAAAATATCCTGTAGCAATGTAGTTCACACGGATATGAACAATATAGTCACAGGTGGTGTGTACGTAGACTCGACAGGATTTGAGTCATACAGTACTTAGTTAGTTTAACACGTGAATCTCTTGTCATTTCTCTCCAGGAATATGGTCTGAATGAGCGATGTTTGGAAGTGTCAGGTTTACGAAGAGGATCAACCAATTATTTCTGCACAGCTGAAGTGTATGTTATAGTATGAGATACAATCGCCCCATTTTGTAAAGCATGGGAACTCTAATAATCTTAGGTACCTAATTGATATTTAGTTTGTTGAATTTCAGACTACTTGTTATTACTGAAAGGTGGTTTACTGTCGTATGTAAGTAAGTATTTATATGTTAAAAGTTTGACACAGGGATAATTTCTGCCGATTGAGCGCTGACCAATCACAGAGCTTTCGTGAATTTACAATATTGTATCCACTGAAACAATCCTGGCAGCTGTGCTTTGATTGGCAAATGCTGATGCTGTTAGTGCGAGTTTTCTCAGTTTTCACAATTGTCGTGTATACGCAGAATCATCGGCACACGTGCACAAAGTAAATTAAGTTTTTTTGTTCTTATGTGAATGTAAATAAACATTATGTTGCCGTGTTAAGTTGTGTTGTAAAATCCCATTTAAGTAAAAAATGTGTAATGAGTTGAACACAATTCTTTACCTGTTACGATATTGAAGTACAGTGTTAAACGGATTACGAAAAAGCCAAACGTTATGGTGTAAACTTTTTAAAAATGTTTTTTTGGTTACTTCGTCTTGTAACATTTAGACCCTACGATGCAATAAAAGAGATGAATATTGCTGTTTAAAGAGAAGAAACTGCTTTGCGCTCACGGCAGATTAGTTAATAATACTCTGCACAGAAAAGTTCGTAGTTATATAACCGTACCAAACACTGTCTACATCTTACACTACATTAATAGTAGTTTTCGACTGTTAAAATATTTTTTGGTTCCATAGTTTTCGTACAAGCGCATGTAAGGAGTGATTTTTACCGTTTTCGCGCTACTTACCCAAAGTAAAAACTATTCAAACGATAGGAATGAAATGTTTTTGGGTGAAAGTAAATGTATTAAGCTACAGAAAGACACCGTAATTATTTCAAGAAATAATTATTTGAAAATGTAGGTATTCAAAAATATGCAACAATTTAGGTACATTCAGGATTTTTTTTTTACACAGACAGTTTTAACATGAAATTACAAAGGTGTTATTCTGTAGTAGCTTAATACATTTGCTTTTTCTCACAATTATTTCACTCGTGTCATTTAGCTAGTTTTCACTGTGGGTAAGTAGCGAAAATGGCCAACTCGCTAATTTGACGTCAACTTGTACGAAAACGATGGAACTGAAATGTATTTTATTTGTGGGAAATTACTGTCAATGTTATGTGTAACAGTTGGACAGTGTTTGGTACAGTTATGAAATTTCAAATTTTTTGGCGCAGATCGCTCTTAATTCTTTCGTATTTCGTAAAGTTTTGCAATCAACATTTTTAGCCCAATTATCAGGCGTCTTATTTGTACGTATTTGTGGGTAATATTTCTTTATGGAAACAGGTTTGTTTGCAGTGTTTTGTAGACGTGGGTTTCATTGACTGCTGTGAGACGGCAACGTTCATTTATGTACCTGGTAAGCAGCGATAAGGCACGTCAACAGCGCTACAGAACTGTCAGCAAACACGACCTATATGTACTTAACCGCTATACTCTTTTACAGCACTCGCCTTTCTACTTTACTTTTATTTATATAGAGAGGAATATCGCAGACCGAGGTCAGAAGTTGAAAGGCTGATATCCGGTATATCTAGTGCTATTGCGAAGATAATTTTTTTAAGCGTAAAAAGGAGCTGATATAGTTTTGTTGAAAATGTATTTTATTTATTTTTTCATTATTCAAAGAATCGTGTAGCAAATATTTTATAAAATAAAATTTCGTTAATTACGCAATAAACGAAAACAATGTAACTTTTTGTCTAGAAAAATTAACTTCAAAATTATAATTTCCAACAAAACTGTTTTGTACGCATTTGGCTCTTTTTCACCTTAAAAAATAGTTATCGTAATAGCAGTATAAATGCGGTATTGTGGAAGCCTCCCTGATGCGCTTGAAATTTTTAATTGTTCCTTTGTAAGATAAGGACACAACCCACACTTCAAACTGTGCCGCTGTAAATTTAAAAATTCCTCGTATTTATTACCTAGAACATTAAATCTCACAATAGCAAAATCCTTTTCTTTTTTTAATCGCTGGATGTTTGCTACAAGTTTAAAAATTCCTTTCAGTTATTACCTGGAACATTAAATTTCAAAATGGCTTAAAACTGTTTTTTTTATTTATATCGCTGGATATTCCTTAAAAGTTTAAAAATTCCTATAATTATTATAACTTTAAATCTAAAAATGGCTAAAAAAACGGCATTTTGAGATCGCCGTATGTGGGGAAAATACCAACAGTATTCGATATACACCCGGATAGAAACATGGGTTGGACTGAATTCACCACGTAAAGTCCTGCATACATGAGTGGTTTGCACGTTGTGGTTACTGCATCACATAAGCACACTTATGCACTCCATCGGTATTGTGCCTCACACACGGAATCTTATGTAGGGAGTCGCTGTTAAATAGGGCGTGATATATATATTGAGACGCAATGGTCGACCTGCATCTCATTTGTCTCCCGTCACGTTTGTTATTTTTACGTATATTGGTTTTATTCTACATCGAAATTAACAATGTCTGTTATTGAGCAGAGATATGTGGAGGGCTTGTTTTATGAAATGAGTACTTACCTTTCACCTTTGTGCAGTTATGCTTAGACTGGTACGACGATATGACAACGGTTAAAGTGGACACTCGCGGTGCAGTCTGTATGAATCCACGCATTCCGGACTCAGAGATAGACTGGGCCGAGGAAACGTCTGCCAAACTGCCAACTCGACTCGATGACGTTATGCGATAGTTTTCTGTTTGTTGGCCACCGTCTCTCCTTGCAAGCCATGAGTTGCGAGGAGTTCGCTGGTGTTCCGGAATTTCTAATTGGATAAGACTTTTCGTCACCG
>PNEQ01092988.1:0-47683 GCA_003012365.1 Medauroidea extradentata
TCTGCTGTCTGCCTTACCGCTACAAGGCCATCGGTCGGGTGACGCGGCCTCTCAACTGCCTGTTTGTCTTGCATCCCTTTCGCTCCCCCCTCCACAACCCACCCATTTTTCTCTCTTCCTTTACTGAACATTCGCCCCTCACGCACGCACGCATTCACAGCTTCAAGGTCATCGGCCAAGTGACACGGCCTCTTAATGCAACAACTAGATAACTAAGTAGCTGGAGACATCTACTTGTAACACTTAAATTGCTTTTGTATTACACATAGTTACATGTTAAAACAAAATCTTGTGTTGCAACAATACTCCTAATTGACACATTTATAACTATATATCCATCAATTGGAACTATTTTAAGGGTACTGTAGGTATTTGCAGATAAATTATACTTTGTAAAATTAAGTTACCTAGTTCTTGCACTAAGCTCGCGATATCATGTACAAATAAAAAAAATTTTTTAAACAACCAACATTTTCAGTGGATCACCCCCTTAACCATTTTGAGGGGCGCAGAAATAATTTTTCTTATTGACGTGATGATTTAAAACGGCTTTTCCATCATCATTTGAAGTGTATTTTCTTTTCATACATTGAAACAATGGACACAAGTGGAATACCTTCATCAAAAAAATTTATTTACAAACACACTGCAACACATTTTAAGCGCGTGTTAGGCAGCGTCGTTAAGTTATGGCACATTCACAGACTCTCGTTCCATCCGGACACAGCCGACAGAAGAGGCAAAAGCAGCTGAAGTGGTTCCACCGGTCCAGTACTTACCTACATTCAAGTACAACAAGAACAAATAAAGAATAATGAAGACAACTGGCTATCAGCATGGAAAGCACACTAGCTGCTCGTACCCCTCTGACATGATATGAACTTGAGAACACTGCAACAACGCGCTGCACTTAATTTTCAAGGAACCACTACTGATACAACATCAACAAATAATTTCCCATATATTTCCCCCTGTAATCCAAATCGCATACATTTACCGCTTTTCCCAGTCGCTGGATATACTGTTTAACTACTTTTCCCCTTTATCACAGTTTATTCCACATTCATGTAATTGACTATATTTTCACATTTTATTACTTATAAGATGTTTTTTTGTGAAAGATGTATACAAGACATATCAGTCCAGTAAATAATAAACCAAGTGATATACATAAATTTTTAAGTTGCTGACACACGAAAATATGAAAATGCTTGGATAACAGTAAAACTCACAATACAACTGCAACTGTAATGCAAATTAAATTATTAATTATAGTACAACTTTACTTACCTTAAAAGAACGCCATTTAAGTTTAGATACAGTGTAGCCAGTTACCTCTTCTATGAAAACAATAACTTTTTGTAAAATTGTCTCATCCCTCAGCATGTAAATGTATGGATAGATATACTGAAAACATGGAAATGATAAAATCAGACAGAACTTGTAAAAAATTCACAATTTTAAACTTTTACTTTGACAAATTTTGTAGTAAAAGCAAAATACACTATCAATATTTTGACTTAACACTAAATTAATTTACTGACACAAATGCTTAAAAAAATCAGTGTTCTTGTAATTTACAAAAAAAAAAAAAAATCACTGTTGCAAAACAAAATTAAACGCAATGGCAATTCAAATATGAAGGAACACCCGATTCACAGTATCCAAAATATGTTTTAATACTAACCCTGCAAAACAACTCAATTGTCTGCTAGTCTAACGCTTCTTTTTAACTGACTAAACTTCTCGCAACAACATTCTTAGTAAGTTAAATTTGGTTGAAAGAAAACATCAACAGTACAATTAATCAGGTTCAAAGGATGACCAGAGCTATGTGTAGAAATGTGACTTTTTTTTTACACAGAGCTAACATATGATTTTAAATGAATATGGCATAATACAATTTTTAATAACTCACTGCCATATTTATAGGTATTTTAATTCAGTCAGTTAACTACATGGTGCTTGAACTGTGCAGCAGAATTTTTTTTTTGGGGGGGGGGGGGGTGATGATAATAATAATGTTTTGGTGAAACAACCCATTTCAGTTACCCAAATAGGTTCACCAGCAAAAGGAAAACACATTCCACACAATACCAGAATGGCACTTTCAAAGCAGCAAGCATGCTACAAATATTATTTTGAAGCCTTCCAACATGGCAAAAAACTACTTTTTAGACTGCTGCTGTACATTTCAAAATATATGATCGAGAAATGAATTACACTTTGCTGCATACTGCACCGCTTAAAATCATGAGCCATGTTCAGGCAAGTTACCAACAATAACCCTGCAAGAAAATTACTTCCCTTCGACATACCAACAATGCAGCATTTATTACTAAATTTTTCATTAAGTAATTAATACAGTTTTAGCCCTTTTTTAAAACATAAACTTTGTGTCTTAAATAACATTTTCTAACAGGCATCAACGTTGTTTAGCAGTGGTTGGACACACGACATAAACACTGCGACTGTGATTTGTTATGTTATTTTCTTTCACCTCTCCTTCAGAGTATGTTGACTGCGAAGTATTGATTTTCATCTGATAGCTACAACATACGACCCCATCACCCTTCTTCAAACTTGTATTTGTCCGACGTTGTGAGATTACTGCAACCTGTGCAATTACTAGCTGCTGAGTAGGTTAACACTATGGCGTCCTACAGTACTCTTTTTTAGAGCAGCTTGCAAGCGATATTCATAAATTGGATTATATAAACTCTGTTACCATTTCAAGTAAAAATTATATTAAATCTCATTACTTTGTGGCTTCGTCTTCATTTTTTGCAGTCAACTCTCAATTATACAAGGGTTTATTGTCTGCACATTTTGTACAAACAGTATTAAATTTTGAAGTTGGATGTCAACACTTCTAAACTGCAATATAAAAATATCAAATGTCTGTAATAACTAGTGAGCTACAAAAATGATTATGCAATATTAAATGTGGCTAAACAATGTTTGCAACTGCATCTGAAGTATATGTGGTAATAATTTTGGGCAGACTCCGTTGCAGCACAAAGTTGCGAGCTGGTAATACCACCACATGAGAAACAGCCTTCAGACAACCTGCAGTTCTGCCGCCATGCTGTCCCTGTCAACGTGCCACAATCACCAAATTGCTTTTCAAGGCATCATCTTTATACCAAAGCCAACAATGTTTTAGTTAGAGAACTGTTCTGGCCATTTTCAACTAAGTAATGTTTGCGAAAAAAAAAGTATGTACCGTTAAACATTGCAACAGGCATTTAGAGATACAACAAGGAGGAGGAAGTTACATAAAAAAATTCTTGGTTACAATAGTATGGCTGCAACAAAAATTTAAAAAAAAAAAAAAAATACATACTTCACTTCCCAAGCAGTTGAGGATTTCCAAAAATAATGAGGATGGTAAAGAAGTGCACCTAACGATAGCAACAGCAGAAGACGAGGAAGACGTGAGCAAGAACGAGGAAGGATGAAAGAAATTACGCGCCTACAAAAACTTTGCCTATTTTAAACATGAGAAGTGCCAAGGAAAGGTGTAGACAGGTGAAGGGGTTGTTTGGCAGCAACGAATAATGTGACACACTTGCTCAGCTCGTAATGAAGGTCAGACAAGTCAGACACAAATCACTGTGTACACCATTATGACCACTTCACATTAACATATTCTCACAGATTCCACTAACATAACTGCAGCACACAATAAGAAACACAATCTTGTATGACGCTAAACAAAATGAGAAATGATGTCCTTGGAACTTGAACTGCCAATTCTCCAACAAGACACAGAAGAAACACAAATGTTAAGGTGGAACCCACAGAATAAAATTTAAAAAATTTCAACTTTAAACATAGCGGACCAGCAACATGGTTCGAGAAAAATTAGGGTACTGTAAAATTTGTAGTAGTTCAGTGTAATCAAAGAAGTAAACGTTAGTTATATTTGTAAGCAGTCCAATCGGCAAAACTTCACGTAACATTTTTTATTAACGTAGATTAGTACAACTTTGTTTAGTGCTACTACAAACAGAAATGTAATTCAATGGCTTAAGTATTTTAAGCTTACTTAAATGCAATTATTCATGTGTGTTAAAAAAAACACATTTGCTGACGTGCATCAATGTTGCTTACACTGGTCAAGAGACATGGCCTAAAATTCACTATAGCTGAAACTGGGCCGTTTGTTTCTCTGTCTTTTATTAAAATTCAGACTGCCTGAATTTCTCCAGCTCTTCAGCATGTGTTAACTGTGTGGGGATAGATTCTTAAGTCACCCCAGTTCCCTTCTCCATGTTTGTTAACACTTTGTCTTACGTGGTAAGATAACTACAGTTGCACTCTTTTGAGCTACTAAGTATGTAACATAAAAAGGCTTCACAGCATTCAATTTAGGTGGATTGCAGTGACATTCCTGAAAGTTTTACATATTTTGTTACCACAGCATATTAAAAGAAAAGGAAACGTGTTACAAACTCTAGTGACTTTGCCTTTTATTTCATATCCAAAATTATATTTAAGTTACTTATTTAAAAAAATTTTGTATGTACTTCACATTATCATGTCAAACTACATTTAATTTTTACTAAAATGTGGTCACACAACGCAAATATTATGAGAGTCAACACTGTATTAAATCCAATGCATATATGGAAACCTGTGATTATGTGTCATGTAAACAACTTCAAAGAGTAATGAATCAGTTAAATGTTACAGCCATTTGTGTTCATGTTAATTCCACAGCTAAAATAATGTGCATGTGAGGAAAAAATATAATGTTCAATGTTAACTTTGTTAGTCATTTATTCTGATGTTTCGAAATAAAAGTCTGATGGTCCAACGAGAGTACTAGAAATAAGGGAAGGCTGCCAGTGTTCGAGAGACGTATTTACTGGACACTGTGTATAGTTACATCTCTTGTGGTCGCTCCATACAACAGCAATTTTGCACCAAAAAACACATAATGTAAACACGCTGCTTGTACTAAAATTTTGGGAGTTGACTATATACACATACACTTGTTTTACTGAAGTAGAGACAGGTCAGAGAAACCATTACAGTACAGTAAAATTATGCGGTGAAGGAAGGAAGAAATCTCCATAAGGGATGCTTGTGGGAGCCACTGCCTCTAATTTCACACCTTAACATTTGAAAATAATTTCATTAATTCTTTAACCATATTATGGCATACTTATAGAATGATACACAACACAAATGTTATAACTGTTAGCATACTAAAGTATTTTTAATAGAGTTTACCTACGATATCTTTCATTTCTGCCTACTTTCTTTATTAAAATTTTCTACACTGTTTGTTTGATTCCCAGAAATGAACATCCAGACTCAAAATATATGGTATATAAGAGAGGATGAAGAATAACATGACTGATAAGCAGAGGTTCAATAAAATTATTACTGGCATAACTTACAAGAACTTATAATTATAAAAAAATATAACTATTTAACTAATTTCTAGAAGTAAACATTAATAAACTAAATTACAAGATGGGTTACATAAAATTTAGCTCAACTAATGATATACCAACTAACCTGAAAGTGTTTATCTATAAGTTGCTTGGAGTCTATCTTTATAGCCAATGCCATTTCATCCACAAGCTGACGAGCTGCATTAGAATTAGGCACTGCAGCCACTACCACAGGCAGCAACTGACTAATTAGATTACTAATGAACTCAACAGATACAGAGACACTGAAAGTTTGCATCAGTCTGTTGACAACTGTTATGAAGTTGTTTGAATTGTGTTGGTTCAGCAGGAGTAAGTCTGCCATAACCTGTAATATGTAAGGTATTTCAAAACATTTCGAAAAACACAGGTACAAAAGCAGTAATATTTAAATTGACAATTTAGGCTACTGAACAACATGCCCAAGGACCCTAAATTTAGGGAACAAATTTATTTAGCTGAAGCAGTTCACCAATTCCCGAAATAGCTCCACAAAAGCATCTTTTGTTATTTACATTACATAAAAATATATCTGGCTTTTTGCAAAATAATGCACAGTTTGCCAGTAATAATTTTGGCTAGTTTCTGTAACTAAATTTGTAATAATTAGGCTATGAAAATCTGCAAATCTGTGGGGTTTATTGCCACAAAAAAACCACAGCATAAATACAACAATGTGGCTATTTTCGATATTAATATTAAGTTGCATTACTAAAAATATAAACTAAATTACAGTACTGTAAAACTACCAAACATGACAAACATGCAGTCCAAATTACAGAAAAGATTTTTCAAAAGTAGCAATACTTGCATCACAGAGTTCATCTTGCACTTGACAAAAAAGAACATCCGGACTTGTGTTTTGAGCTGAGGCTATTTGTTTCAGATACACTTTGGCAACAGAGCTCTTGTACGAAGAAGGATGGATGGCATAAATTATCATCAAACTCACAACAAGAAGCATAGTATTTAGTTCAGGAACACTGTAAAAACAAATTTAAAATTAAATTGTTAGAGAGATTAAAATATCCAACACCACAACAACAACAATAATAAGGAAACTATCATATCAGAGTTGTTTGTAAAATTGTGGTCATATGTTCTATTTTCATACAATTCACTAATTATTTATTATAAAGATACAGTGTTTGTTAGATTCAGCTAGGGTAGATTGTACAATATTTTTACTGGGATACAAGTATAGATTGGCATTAATTGTTGTTATTTATGCATAGCTATAGTGAGAGTTGTTTCCTTGTTTCTGCAATCTACAACCTCATGTAAATGACAGCCACATGTTTAATCATTGTATACTGACAGACAATATAATTACTTTTCTTGTATAATGAAGCTGGACAGTGTTTTCTATTTGCTTGTCCATGACTGATTTTGGGGCTAGTGGATAGTTATTTTAAAATTATTATCACTAAAAACTTCTGTTGCACAGTATAATGTGAACCTATGCACAGAAATGTTTTATATTCTTCCTCTTTATTTCCTGAGTTTTGGTCTGGGTTATGTAGTCAGCAACTCACTTCTCTTGGATGAAAAATAATCACCTGCGACAAATGAGTTACCATGTATGTCACAATATTTGCATCCGATTTCTGACAAATGTTTGAACACTGAAGAGATTTCAAGTGGCAACACAATTTACTAACATTTGTCAGGTCATAAATACAACACTGATTTACGTCATTCAGCTAAAATTTTGTTTTACGAAATTTTAGAAACGGGCAGCTGAGTAAATAATACGTCATTTCTTTGGAAATGCTATCGCACAGACGATGCCTGCATTTCCTACAGCATCTTGTGGCATAGGTACACCTGCCAAACCTGAATGTTAAAAACTTTTGAGATTTTGTAGAGGATATGCACTTATTTACCGGATAATAAATAAAGGGGAGGGGGGTCTCGGGGTTCTCCATAAACATAGCATAACTACACAATATTCAATTGTTGTGAAAATAATAATAAAGACAAGAAAATATAATAAGAATGAACACATTCCTTAAAAGTAATTGATTAACTCCATAATGCCTCACACACTAAAGAAAACAACATAGCTTAAATATTTTAGAACTTTACAATTTAAGCATACTGTTATTAAGACTTAAATTGTTGCATCAAAACACACACTCAGCCTCACTCACCACAGGACAATATTGACGTTTGCTCAAAAAAATGAAAGTGGCGGATTCTACTTTTTTAAAATTCTTCTGGAAATGTTGCCCCTACTACTGTGTAAAATGGTAAACATGGGCAAACAGAACAAAACACATCAGTATAGTCTTTTCGAGATGCTATTATTGTCGGATATTCTTCTGAAAACGCCTCGATAAAATGTGCTTTGTAGTTCTTTTCTTGCAAAACATGTTTAAACACATCTACTGACCATTACTATTACTGCTTTACAAAGAACAAAAATTCTGTCAGCACTAGCAGCCGGTAAATATTTACGTGATTTAACGAAAGAAACTGCTAGACAAAACAAAAGAAACACGATACAAGAAAGGTAACTCGCCACAGGTTTGTACGAAACATTAAATACCAACAACTCTGAAACTCAAAAGCAGGAACAGTCATGTAATTCTTAAAACAGTTTTTATTGAAATCAGAATTTCACAATTCACCAGTGAAAATTATAGGAAATAACTTTCTCAGCAAAACTATGAAAAAGGGTGTAAACAAAATTATGTGGACGAGTTTGCAACTGTGGCAAACAAAACGGAAACCATTCTAGCAACAAAATTATGAAGTAAAAATACACAAGAAAAGTAAACAAACAATACTCCATATTTTTTTCAACTTACTACATTGATCGTTGAAAAATATCTAAAATTTTTATACAAAATAAATCAAACCTTTTTAAAATACAAAAATCGTGGGGAATACACAAGTCGTGAGGACGAAAGATAATTCGTAAATTGTGAAGCTCATGCCTAAATTGTAAAGGTTGGCAGGTATGCAGGAAAATACCTAAATACTGTACATAGTTTCAATGGTGAATTGCAGTTTTGATACCAACTGTCCTACTACGGTTTCCCCCTACAGTTGGTAGTCCGTATTTTAACAATTACAGGGCTGGGAACCCCTCAAAAGGTCAAAAATACTGATATTACAACTAAAAACATAAATACTGATGGTGATGAATACACATGAAGTATGTATTAAAAATGAAATGAAGAAGGAAACTGGCCACATTCAATAGTATTCACTATAGACGTCTTTTAAAAATGTTCAGAAGACTATACGGTTTTACATTCACAATAACACAAAACATTTCATTTATCGCTGAGCAAGTATTCAATATATAAAAGTAAAATCATTACCTTTAACACAAGATGATCCCTTCGCAAAAGGATTTCAAACTATGATGAACTCCCCAAACATAAAAATTATACTGATACAACTGTAATGTTACATTTATCAATCTCCATTCCTGCACTAGGGATTGCAAGGAAATGGGAAAGGAATCGGACAACAATGAGTCATTGCAGCATTCACCTTAAGTGACTACTGAAAACCCTAAATAACTAAAATCAAGATAGCTGGACCAGGATCAAAATTTGCATCCAGTCTACAGTGAGTCCAGTGTTTTATCACTGCAGCACTAGTTCTGGAAAACCTTCATAGAAAATAATATATTAAGAGTAGGACTGTTACTATTGCTATAAGAGAAATATTAATCTCAATAAAATTATTAGGAAATGACTGAAGATATAACATGTTAGGAACACATTTATAATAAAAATATTAGTAAAATATATTTACATGCATTTCAATATTTACTTAATGAGTTGTATAAAATATTTAGTCAGAAACAATGTGTGATACTAAAACTTACATACAAGGATACGAGGTATTAATTACTTCAATCAAATAAGAAACCAACATAATAGATGTAGCCCTGCTATGTTTTACTCTACCTTTTTTCAAGTAACTACATATCTACCTTCAACTACTCTACTACCTTACATACTTAGTGAAGCAATAAATAAAAATCAACTTTTCACATGTTCAATGTTAATTAAATTCATAACTAATTTTAAGAAAGTATTTACTGCATATGCACCCTGGATATTAATAATGTTGCCCTGAAATTTAAAAGAAAACAAAACTTATACTGTTGCAAAATAGCCAACAGTTTAGTGAGTACTATATGAACAAGTAGTATGTTTAAATATGTAGTAAAAAATAATAATAATAATAATTTGTAACCATGAACATTGCAAGCGTACAGCACGAATTACTATAGTTTCAAAGGTAAATGGCTTCAGTATATAAACCTTACCTTCCAATCTCAACAATTGTGTGCAAACATGTATCTTGTAAATCTTCTTGAGGTTTTTCCAAGCTTAGTTTGACAGTAGCAATCACCTGCTTGCTACAGAACATCACTAGAGAGTTGTACTTGAAGACATCTAGCCTGCCTGGCGAGCAGAGGGGCAAAACACCATCCTCCGAATGAGACTCCAGCTGCAACTGCCACTGATTGAACATCAGCAACTTTATCACCCTTGCAAACTCCCGTCTCACAGAATAGTCACTGTCTCTGAGTAAGGCTAGCCACTTGCTGGGCTCAAGACACTGGCTTGTTGGTTCTAGATGTCGACACAGCCTTGGCAAAGCTCGAACCATGTTCAGTCGCACGTCTACACGAGGAGATTCTAGTAACGACATGAAGCTTGTCAGGAGGCGCTCCATAACTGGAAGGTACCTTTTGCTAGAAGTGATACTGTTTTCACACTGGCTGTCACAATCCATACACTCAACATGATGCTTCACATACGAGTCTCTACAAAGAATCCTGAAACAAACACATTCTCTACATTTATAAAGTGACATATCCCAATAATCCAGCTTCCTAAAAATTACTTCTAATGATGCAAGTTGTTTACCTTACACCATGACAAAACTATTCACTCATTATTATTGTGTATTGTGCATAAGTAAGCAGTAGTTTGTAGTTCCTGCAGCTTGTCAGAGATGTCGTGATCGGCGCTACACATTCTGACAGAATCAATTTTCGTATAATGCCACCTAGTAAGTTAATACTCCCATAATAAATATTTTGGTTTGTAATATCGCTATGTTTAAATTATAGAAATAGACATATGTTTAAACATAGGGGTACAGTTGTAAACTATTGGACAAAAGAACCATCCACATTTTAAGTGTAAAATTATAGAAAAATTTTAGTTGATTTGTAGCACCGGGCCGTCGGTGTACATAAAATAATTATGAATTTAACTAATATTTGAATAAAAGAAAAGTTTTTAATAAGAAAGTTTAATACGTTTTAAGCAAAAGCAATTACAAGCTGTAACTCTACTTACGTTCACTGAGAAAAGCTGAAATGCATAACGATACTAATAAACTCAATAAGAACAGATTCATAACTGAACATGTAGAGTAGCGAGTCGGATAGCAGGACACACAGGAATTCCTTCTCAGGCAGCACGACGTATGAAGTCTCTTGGGTCTCCCTGCAGAATGATGGCGTCCTCAAGATGGCTGCCCCATATATACTGAGTTGGGTGTGGTGCTTGGAATAACTGGATCTCTCCCTCCACTCTCTGGGCATTGGCAATAGTTACCAAGCGGACGTACTCCTCTACACCCCTCGCCCGACTTGGCCGCACGATACAGTATTCTTTGTACTGAACTGATACAACTGGTTTTTACTGACTTGGTCATAAGGCAGTGCATGTTGAACAAACAGGATATGACCATGTGGAAATACTGGTAATGTGAGGGCTAGTCACGTGACCAGAGTCTGACAAACAACACTATAATAAACTTGTACCGGATGTGTAACTACCGGTTAGCCTTGATAACTTGTATGCGAGGCGAACTGCTTTCTGATGCAATGTCTGAACTGTGTTCTAGGCACTACAGATTGATTGCTGAATGATGTTTCAATAAGAAAGTATGAAAACATCCTTGATTCTACTACTGTTGTGGAAGACAAGCCAGAAGTCACCATCAGCACTTACAGTCATGATGGCTTAATATTGTACTAAAATTTTCTGCAACATTGAAAAAAGGTAGTCAACGTGGTACCACTGCTTTGACAAATTTGTTGATGCTGAAAGGCATCCATGTATTTTGGGGATAGGATGCAAGACAGATAAATCTCACGATGAAGAGAGAAAGAATTAATTATTTGTTAGAGTACGTCTCCACTTACCTTTTAAGAGAACACCTGCCAGTGATGACACAAACTAAAAGGCCAAAGACCTGGGAAAGTGAGACTTGCACCGTGCTGTCTGTCAACTTGAGTGCCACCAGGACGACATCCATGATGATACGGGCACTGCTCATTGCACCAGCGTACAAAAGTACAGGCACACCAGTGACCACGTGAGCTTGGAGTGCTGCCTCGCCACTTGAGATACACAACTTCATAATATTAAATCTCCATGCTGGAGAAACATTGAGAGGTACTCTCATCAGTTGGTCTATACACTCCATTTTTAGCAAAGAACCTACATAAGCAACAAAATAACATAAAATTACCACTGGTCATTCAAATAAAGTGATATCATACTATATAATTATCGTAGTCTAGCAATTTAACTACAACCAGAAACAGAACAAAAAGGACATGCAGAAGCTACCTGAGTCTTTGTTTTACTCAAAAGACAGAAAAAACTTATTTTATGTTTATCATACAAATAAAAAAAAAAAAAGAGTGGGCCAGCTGCTCGACAAGCGAGACAGGCCTGTCGCCTTCTGGCCCAAGGAACGTATGAGGTGAGATCACATGAATATGAAGCAACAACTGAATGAAAAAGGTAGGGGAAACGGGAGTTCCCAAGAATACCAGTTGACCAATAGTTATGTCCGCCACGTATCCCACATGCAAAAACTCTAAGCCTGGACCCACAGGAGTTCAAACGTATTTCGTTTAGGTGTGAGGTCTAACATCTCAACCACCACGGCCCACAAAATTTGCAAAATAAAATAAATATATTTGTACTACAGAAATGTTGTGTATTACATCTTTTACTATTTCTTTATCTTTAATTTATTTTTCTATGTCTCACTTTGCCTGTTGTAACTGCCTTGAAGATCCCAATACTGTTATAAACTGTTTAATTCCTTTAAGTCAAAAATCATCAAACTAATGTATGCGTAGGGGCATAAAGGGTGCAACCTAGCTGCCAGGTTTCCCCGTCACCTATGGCCAGGTTATCATCATTAAGAGTAGAAGCCCTACAAGCAAACGGCATGTGACTATGGTTATGTTTATTACAAGTTGCTGTGATTTAACCATATTTCACAAAGCTGAGTGTAAGACTTGAGAACATAATTATGAGATTAATGGTTTTACATCTCATCAACTGTGAAACGCAACTCGACACAATTACAAATGACAAAGGCTCAGCGGAATCCGCCATAATCTTATTTAAGGAATCATTCTAGCATTTGCCTGGGGCAATTTTGCGAAATCATTAAAAACCAAAATCAGGATAGCTGGAGATGGGATTCTAATCCGCACCCTCCTGAATGCATTAAAGTCTACCTACTGTGTTAATGTTGTGTCACCTAGCTCGGTATCAAAGGATTTCAGTATGCGTCAGCAGAGAACCGAACAGCACTGCCTTGCTTGAAGGCAGTAAGCAATGCAGAAGACAGAAACTTAAGACGGTCTTCCCTGAATAAGGGTGTGTATTGCATTACATATCCAACCAATTTAGACTAAATAAGGCTGAAAAAAGATTTGGCAAAGGGCATGGTGCACTAATAGGTGGTACAAGGTATGAATTTAGAAGCACATTAACTGTAATACTGGATGTTGCAGAATGCTTTTCTACTTGCTTACTGACAATGAGGCATTGAGTTAATTAGCCAGTAATTTAACCCTTATAATAGCAGAACACTAAGTCATGCTGGAGTCCAGCTGTATGTCAGCTTGTAACAGCAACAGAATATGAAGTACATAGGTATATTTAAATGAATTGTAAAAAAAAGTTCAGATACCATGTTTATTGCATTTATGAAGAAATTTACATGCATTAACTCAAAAAGCATCATTAGTATGCTGTAAGAACTCGTTTAACAATGTAACTTTGTTGTTAGGTTCTTAGACCAACAAAATTTCTGAAAAAGACTCATTAAACTTGGCACTTTTACCTACCTGTAAGAATCAGTGTTGTCCAACCATACCTAATATTGTTAGAAATTTTCTACAACACATTAAAAATAACATAAAGTACATCCAAAGATAAGTCTCTCATAAAAATGCCAGGTTTTATAGTGAATGGCATTCAACTATACTGCTTTTATCACTTTTATTTATACTAACGGTGAAATGACAAATTTCACTTTATCTTATTTCCCTCCTGTGAAATTTGCACCCCTTCCTTTCACTATTTAATAAAACTCACAAATTGTTTCTCTATATCACAGTAACATTCTTCCTTTGATGTTCTAAATATATTCTGCAAACTATTGACTTTTAAAACAATTGTAATCTGCTTTCCTATCACAACTATAACTTAACTCAAGCAACACTTTTGAGAAGCTTGATGATTGTCTAACATCACGTAATTTTTTATTACAACTTTTAAAAGTTTAAGTTAGTACCATAGCTGCACATCAGCTTTTTCACCACTGTTTTATATAGTGGTGCCTTGCCTTTTATACATATTCACTTCACAAACAACGTGCATCAACATGCAAATTACAAGAGACAACACACAACAGGCATTTCGCAAAAGTAATCTGACAGCGAAAGAGTAGTAAAGCCAAGGTGACGTTAAGCAAGGATTTTTGTACAAGCAAGCATTTATGTAATTGCAAAGCAGGATACAATAAAAAAAGAACTAAAAAAATAAAGTTTTAACTGCCCCCAAATCTTCATTACTTTATTACTAATAGATTTATGTCATAAAAAAATCCTCTAAAACAGCTAGAAAGCTTTTGAGCAAGATGTTACTCAATAGGAATAAATTATCAACAATCCCGATAATCATCATTAACATTTTAGTTACTACTTCTGAATGCAGTACTTACTAGAAAAACAGTCTAACTTCATTGCCTTTAAAGATTTAATATCAAAATTGTCAACAAATTTGTGCTCCAGGTCCAAAGGCTCTTTGTTTTCATCTAGCCACGGCAGCGACAGCAGAACTATCCCTGTATTCAGCACTTTTGAGGAAACATTTTTCATTTCTGGAAGTTGCAAAAAGCAACCAGTAATTTTCACAATTTTTTCTACTAAATTATTTTTCACAGCATCAGTTATATCTTGAGGTATTCTGTCTACAATGTCAACCAGAAACATTATCATCAGTTCTATATTTTCTCCAAAAAACCTCACATTTGGAAAAGGTTTCTTCTGCACTGTGCACACAACAGTTACCCAGTAGATAGTGTTGTGGAGTTCCCTGGTAAAAAAAATTACAAGGGTTTAACACACTAGTTCAATATACAGTAGGCTCCCAATTATCCGTGCACCGATTAACCAGTTTCCTGATTATCCATGCGGCATTCTGTGCGTTTAACACTTTAAAAAAACATCTTTTGGAACATGAGAATGTCAACTCTAGCACGTAGGAATGCCAATGGGTTAACGAGATCATGCAAGACTGGATTAACGAGACTGCGCAAGAAGAATGGATTAATGATATTGCACAAGAATGGATTTCAACATTACTCTTTCTCTTGTTTATCGTTAACACCAGATATAATTTGATTTATTTTTGGGAAAAAAGCGCACTATACACTAATAAATTTTGTATTTATAAGCAAAATCGTACGTTGTTACAGTGCTGGAAAAATTTTTTTAAATTGGCAAATTACTATTTTTGGATTACCAGTACGTTGCCCGGCATTAATTAACCCAGATAATCGAGAGTTCACTGTAACAAGTAATTATGACAATCTAAAAGTGCATTTAAACCGCTACTTCAAGGGGCCCAGATTTTAAGTGGAACAGATTTTGAATGGTCATTCTCATAAATTGTCAAAAATAGTTTAAAAAATTTTAAATCTCACAAAAGTGTTAAATCAAATCACAACTATGTACTACACGTTAGGCCTACAAACAGTATCACAAACAATTTTGAGTGGTAATTTTTACAGAATGTGAGGCAAATCAAAATAAGGATTCTATTGTATTATTACTATTTTTGCCTAAAGCTATTATCAATATATAAGTTAAAATGAATGCAAATCAGATTGTAGATTGTAACATCATCAATTGGAAACATACCTTAACAGTGAAAATAAAACTTTAGCATCACTGACAGTTGTAGCAAAATCCATGACATGTAGAAAGCGAGAGTACATTTTCTTCCACGTAGAACTTGCATCCTGAGCAACTAGCATTTCTGATTCTTGCTCAATGTTTGATACATTTATATTTTCATCTGTTTCTGAACCTGTAAGTTCTTTTATCACACAGTACATTAGGACCTTAATGCAATGCTGGAAAAAAAATACAAATGTAAATAAGGAAATACAAATAAAAGTGCAATAAGAAAATTCAATGATTACAATAAGCAGTACACAATAAGCAGTAAATTTTTCATCACAGCATTTAATAAATTAAACAACTATACCACCCATTAAATGCACATTACAATATATACTGTATTTGTTACAGATATAAATACACTCCTCCATCACTTATCCAGCTTTCAGTTATCCGGTACTTCAGTTATCCGGAATGCATCTGCCAGCCATTTTTAAATTTTTTAAATTTTTAAATTTTTTATTTCATTTATATTTTTCTAGTTAGCAGCAGAGGTTATTAGAGACAAATACATGAATACATGCTTAAATTTTTCTGTCGGAATTGCTTATTGCTTATTGAAAACAATCATGCCTTGTCCAGGACTCGAACCCATAAACCTTAACACAGAAAACCGGCATGCAACCAACTGTGCCACGAAGGTCAGTGTGATGCAGGCAGGCGGGTGGCTGAGCAGTAGAGAGCTGGTGTGCTGTGAATATCCTGAGATGCTCCTCTAAACGATTGGGGCCATGTAGTTACGTAATCACCCTCCCAGCCGCCTTACCCTAGACGAGTAGATAAATCCCTGCGCGCTAAGACTCACATATCTCTCGCGTAATGAAGCAGTCTGTCGGAAAGTCGGATATCTGGCAATGAAATAACTGCGCAGCTTGATCACACACGTATGTAAATTTGAGTTCTTTTTGTGGTGTGTTGCACGATGGCTACTAAAATGACAAATGTGAGTTCTGGTTCTAGTGAAAAATGGAAAAAGATTATGTTGTCCATCAAAGATAAAGTTGACATTAAAAAAAAAAAAAAAAAAAAAACTCAACGGTGGTGTTTCTGTAAAAGTTTAAATCACTGAAAAACTGTAGCTGAGATAAAGTAAGATATAATCTACGTGATGTGATTTGGGCACTTGCTAGAGTTTGGAACAGCATATCTAAGTCAGTTTTGCACACGGCTTGACATGAACTGTAGCCAACCTTAGCACTTGCCGATGCGACCAACATTGAAGAAAGTGAAATTGATGATTTCAAAGGCTTTGAAACAGTGAATGAATGCACTGTTGCAGTATGCCAAAAATATTACCAACCCTGAAGTTTATGAATTAGGCCTACATGATGAAAATGTTAAGGAATGGCTTCAAGTTAACATTGACATCCCCGTTGTTCATCACTTCACTGACCAGGAAATAACTGAATCTGTCACAGGCGTAACAAACAAAGAAGATGATGACAGTGTCAGTGACTATTTCTCTGAGCAACAAATCATGTCATTGTACATGATTCAGAAGCAGTTAATAAACGAGAGGCCAAGACACTTAAAACAACAACGTTTGACGAACATGTTCATGAAATTGCCAGCCACTACAAGTACGCACACTGAAGCAAGTGATGCAACGCCCAGCACGAGCGGTATGGCAACACCAAGCATGAGTGGCTTGACAACTCCCGGCACGAGCGACTTGTACGACATAAGTGATAGTGATTAGGCCGGTAAATAAACACGAGCCATTTGCAAACTTTAGTAAACTCGGAATGCTGACTTTGTTTGCATGTAACATACATACCTATTGCTGTGTAAATATTTCGTAAGTAACTTAGTGTACGTAACTTATAAATCGTACATTATTAGAGGTGAACAGTTAGTGGAAATAACTTATGTAATGTCTACGGATAAGTAGCAATTAGTTGACGTAAACAAGGAAACTACTGTTGCTACGCGTGGTCAGTCACAGCTGGTCCACGAGTCAGCGAGCACTGAGCGACTACCCAGGACGAGACAGTCGCGTGCAGGGAGAGGAGGGAGGGAGACAGCTGATGGTCACACAGATAACTTGCAGGTACCACCCGTGTCTTATTAATAGTACATAGTAGGTAGTATAAACATTGATGATTTTATGTGTGTCCAAAGTATTTTTCACTGTATTATATTAATAATATTAATAATAATAATGAATAGCACCTGAATTGAAATTATAGTATCACACTATTTTTGGTACAATTACTGTATTTTTCAAAATTATTATATTTTGTTTATTTTTTCCTTCAGTCATCTGGCAAATTCAAACATCGTCCCCCGAACATGCCCATGATAATCTTACACTACACTTAAGAAACTTTAACAGCTGTTGGATATGTTCTATGGTGTTACAGAATATTCCTCATTGACTGTTATTAGCTATAGTTGGTACAGTAAATTATTAAAAGGAAGACTTAAAACATTTAGTTCATTTTTATTAATAAGTTTTAATTTACAACTAAAAGAGAATGACTCTGAAAAAGGTTTAAAACAATACATACAGTGTAAACTATGCCTACTGTATATGTTTTAGTAACTATTGATCCTTACTTTTGTTGTAGCACTTCCAAGTGCATCAATATATGCATCATCCAACTGTGCACCTTCTGCAAGTAGATGTATAACTAATTCACTTGCACAAGCATGAAGATGTTCTGAAAAATATTTGTTAATGTAATTTAGTTATTTAGGCTACTATCAGAAACCAATATAATTTTTGTACACTTTGCAAATATATTTTACACACACATGCATACACACACAATGTATCAATAAAATTTTACTTTTATCTGAAGTACAGTACACTAAAAAATAGACACAAAAATTTGCTCAATAACATGTTCTTAATTTATGTATACGGAAGTTATGCAAGGATAATTAAATGTATTAGAAAATTACTATTGAATCTGCAAACATTAAAAAGATAAATTTAATACAGATTGACATACCAGCCGGAACATTTTTGTAATTTTTCGGTGCAGCCAACTTATGGTAAAATTAACGTGTGTAACACAGTATATATCTTGAAATACTGTTATTCAAAATACAGTAATTAAAAACCAGTTATTATCTGTACTATAGCAAACCAATCAGAATAAGTACTGTATGAGTTTCTTCTGAAAGGTACAGTGCACTGATCTTTAAATCCCACTGGTATCACGTCTGAAACAGCTAAATGATGCCTGTCCATTTCCAAGCAACTCTGCAGAGAAAGTGCAGGTGCAAATTTTAACTCAACTAACTGGTTCCAAGACACCATTTAAATAAATTTCATCAAAATGTTATTACCAGACGTATACATTCTATTTATGAATGTAAACCTACAAATGAAATGAAAAACTTTTTATAATTAATTTTCAAGTGACATTTAAGTCAGTAATATATAACTACTGTATTGAGCTTATTTTTAACAGTGTGTAGACCAGTGTTACCAAATGAGTTAGGTACAGAATGATAAATTCAGAGTTTTATATAATAATTAACTTTTAATTTAATTTTTAATGTATATTTTTCTTAGTACTGTAGTAATGTCTCTATTAAATTATGTATGTAACATAATGCTTTTTAATCATTACAGGCAGAACAGAAAGCCTAGTTAAAACTTGGACTACGAAAAGGACAAAATGTATTTGTGCAAAACTGTCGTGATAACTATGGCTATGTAAAATAATTTATTGGTAGCCAATAATGCAACAAACAGCTTGTGACTTGCTAGAAATTCAAACAAAATACTGCTAGTTTACCAACAGACAAAATTATTGCAAGATATTGTTACGCTAAATTTTGAAGAAATTTAAAGTTTATGAAATTTTAAATTTTACTTTGGTTTTTTCTTAACATCTGTACAACGCCGAGAGCAGTTGGTAGGTAGGAAATTTTTGTAGCATAATTAGGATTAGCTTGTGGTCTTTTTTTTTTTGTGTTAGCACTGAACCTCAACACACACCAGGAATCGTTGACAGTGGCACGAGCCAAATAGCATTTTTCACGCTGAGGTTAGTGGCTGTTCACGTGCGCAGAGAAGGCGATAGAGCGGTCACCGTGACACGCAGTTAACACGAGGTGCCGACTAGTATGACGCAGCAATCAGCTGGAATGCGAAGGGAAGTGACAGAGCGAGGGTGGGTGGAGGAAGGATAGTGTGCGAGGAAGACAAGAGGAGGCGAGCGGTGAGTTAGGGGGGAAGTTGGTCATGAGCGGTCACGTGATTTTCAGCAGCAACCGCTGGTGTAGATGCGTGGGCAGGAGAGAGGACAATAGGCGCATGCCAGGGTGTTGTGAGAGAGCTGCTGATCAGGGAAGACGTGATTTTCGAGGCGTGGATGCGTGGACGGGCCTGGAGGAGCTCGGCTCGGCGTGACTTCACCATGTAACCAGTTAAGTCAGAGTTAATTCTTGCTTTTTATTCTCTTTTCTTGGTAGAGTTTTTGTTAAGCCCGTAGTTTTAGAAAGTGCGTAGGCACTTTTCCGAGTAGAAGAATGGCGTGGTTAGTCGTGCAGGAAGAGTTGACGAGTAGCTTTGACGACGAGAGGATGGTCGCGGTTAGCAGAGGGGTAAGTTGAAGATGGAGCACGTAGATTACTAACATAATGTGACCAGGTGTAGTTGGTATTCTTTTTCTTTAATGAATTGTAATACAGTGGAAATTTTCTCGGGTTATTTTTAATTTTTGATGTTTTAGTCGCGATCGGCTGTTGACGACTTGTAGGCCGTGGCGGGTATGGTAGGTGATTAAGATATATGGTAGAAATTGTGTCGTGTATTTTATTTATTTATTTTTTTTTTTTTGAGAAAGTTTAACTAGTCCGTGGGAACACGAGCCTTGAGAACTGGTATTGTATTGCGACCAAACTTTGTTTTGTATTGTTTGGAGATAGTAACAGTTTGTGAAACTCTCACTCAATTTTCATGTTTTTATTATTGTTATGCCTTGTCTTTCTGAAAAAAATAAAAGCTAAGATGGTTACCTTAAACAGCCGGTTTATTTTATTTCGTTTTGCTGATCCTGGTCACGTGTGTGGTAACTTAGTATTAATAGTAGAGTAACTTATAGCAAGCTCAGTATATCGCAGGAGCACCACCCTTGACATTAAAAACATCAGTTGATCCAGGTACCTATGCCTCTACCTGCAGTACGTTCCCTTTTTGTGTATGTGTTTTTCTTGTTTAAGGAAGGTAGACCAGAGAACATTTATTTTTATAGTAAGGTACACTTTTATTTGCATTAACTTCTCTACATCCAACTACCTAACATTATTTTTTTTTTGGAGTGGGTTTATTTTTGTTTGTAACAATATAAATGTACAAAATATGTGCAAAACTAACTTATTCATGTTTAAAATTTACTGTAAGTAATGCAACTAACTTAATATTTAAACACTCTTTTCCTTATTAAATAATAATCCTACACCACAGGGGGGAGAAGTTAGTGCAGCTAGTCAGCATATTTAAGAGTGCGTGGTTGATAAATAAATGCTGAAAACATGAATTCATTCCTTTGCCTTTTTCTAAGTCAATATGGATAAAATACTCAATGACAATCCTAGATAATAGTATTTGCCAACTTTATGAGTAAATATTTATCCAAAATTATTAATTCGTTACGTGTGATCTCTTGCGCCGCAGTTAAATGCACGAGGTTCCGGCGTCAGAGATTGTGCCTCTGAAGTACATAACACTGGAAACAATTATGTTTAAAACGTTGGCGAAAACTATTATCTAGGATTGCTATTGATTAATTTTCGCAAATTGGCTTCAAGAAACCTACAGTTATAGATTAATGCTTTTAGCATTGAATTATGTACCACGCCCTCTTAAGTTTGATGCTGCTGCTGCAATGAAGTTAGAGGTACAGTTACAGCATGAACGAGGATGTTTGGACATGACAACTGATCTGATCTTGATAAATTGCCAAGAATGTGACATTATAAAACCACTGTAATTCCTTTGTTTTTCTTTTCAATGCAATTATATTGGAGCTAAGATTTGGAAAAAATTACATCATTTAATTTGACTTGCTCCAAATTGGCAGATTTTTATAAAATTTGGAAATATTGTCTAAAAAGTTTATTTAACTCCAAATTTTGAGAATATTCAGCATTGTTACCATGTCTCGCATAACCACATTGTTGGGGTAAGAATCCACCTTTTTTCTAATATTGTCATGAACAAAAAACAACCTTTGTGATGTACCTAAAATCCACTGGTGATTGGGTAATTACACAAAAAAAGAGAGAAAACTGATGAAACCACCAATATACTGCCTTCACTCTGTCAAAGTTGTTCATGCCGAAATGTCAAACTTTGGTGATTTTTTCATTTTTAATAACAGGTCATACTTGTACTCATTACACTATTCATATAAACAATTTAAACTGCCTGATACTTCTTAATGATTTCGTTAAGTTCTGAACTGCTTTACTCATCCATACATTTTTACTACCAAACATAGCATTTATCCTCCCTTGCATGCAGAATTATGTTCACAAACTTGTATTGACAAAATTACACAAGTTAACTGGAAATATTGCTGAACTTACGTTTTTTTAATCATCACATGAAAATAAAGATTTTAAAGTCATATTTTGTACGAAAATAGAAATTTGGAAACGCAGTAATTTAGGCTGCCTTCCGTTATTCACCGACTTCACTGGCCAGTGTTTTCAGTAATGTCCGCTATAGATCCGTTATTGCTGACAGCACTAATACTCACTGATGGTTGGTTGATGACGATACCCTGTGCGTGCTACATCAGTTTACTGAAATTACTGATTTTACTGGCGCTTACACAACAAACAAAATAAACATGATTGTATATCGCAAGAATGATATCACAGATATGCCAGAGATGTAGTTGCTAGGCAACACATATTGCAGTAATGTTTACTGATTTAACGTTCAGGTATTATTTATTTACTGACGGAGAAATATTTAGCTGATTACTGATATTGTTCCCTTATTGTTCACGGACACTGGCGAACTGTCAGTGATAACAGTGTTGTCAGCAGAAAACGGAAGGCAGCATTAGAACATAAATAGTTTCTGAACTCTTTGTCATACTGTTGTGCACTTTATTAATGTAGTACGAAAGACATTCTTCAGTATGATTTTATATGTTTTATTCAAGAATGTATTGAACATGCACAAATAAAATTGTAATGGTTAATCAAACTGGGAGCAAAGCAACATTAACATTTAAAAATTACTTTTGTTTGTAACATTTACTACTAATTTCTATCTTAACTATTTATAATAATACTTGCACATCACTAGTCACAACTTGTTTTGGAACAGCACAAAGCAACCCAACATTAAAAATAAAGTATTGCAAAGCCTGAACAAGGATTTTGACAAATTCACATGTAGTTATATACAAGGTTAAATTTATAGAAACTTAGTCCTTTTTCCCCTTACTAAATTTCACAAAAATTTTGGGAATTAAGTTTTTTGTTCTCTTTGTCAGTGTAGGCAGTCTGGTGGTCATTAGGCATGATAAGCTATTTACTATCACGAAGCTAGTGAATTTCAGCAGGTGCCAATCTTTCCATAGGGCAGAAGAAAGTGTAATAATGTATCTGTTTCTCAGCTTGGTGAGTGGTAGATTTTGGTCAGCACTTAACAGCGATGCCTTTAGCATTGGTGGGGGTTTACATGATGTGAGTACGGAGCAGCACCAGAATGAATGGGCGGGGGGGGGGATACAGGGGATCCCCGAGAAAACCTGCCAACCAGCGGCATCGTCCGGCACAATTCCCACATGCGAAAATCCAGGGACCGACCCCGCCGGGAATCGAACGCGGATCACCTTGGCGGGAGGCGAGACGTCTGACTGCCTCAGCCACCGTGACCCTTCTGGAGAGTGGTGGTGCACTCGAATGAACATGAGGGTGAGAGAACTTGTAACATCAAACGTTCAGCATGATATCTTGACTACAAATTGAATGGTGTTATGCAGAAGGTATCCAAGCCACAAATGTAAAGAATAGACAAAAAAAAAGCTCTTAAATTATTATATATTAAAACTTTAGTAGCTAATCAACTAAAGTCAAACAGAGGCAGGGTATTTGAAAATGGGAATATTACGAAAATAAAAAAAATTTTTGTGACAATTTTTCATGTACTAGTTTATCAGATGCTGGATGGATTCTTTAAGCATAATGAGCCGACCTCACTTGAGACGACTCCCAGAGGCTGCAGGCCTTACAAAATACCAACTCCCACAACTCAAACTCAATAAAGGGGCAAGTAAAAACCACATCAACTAACCGATGCTTATAGCTAATTAGTGATTAGGGCTTTCGACATATCGTTCGTGAGCAATGAAAAACACAACATAATTTAAAGCTCGTGTATTAACAACTTCGAGATGCAATTCACATACAAATTATGATTCACATACGTGTACGCTACACACCATAAGTTTACACACACACACACACACTGATAAAAGTACAGTCTGATTCACTATGTGCAAACAACCTCTCAAGTTACTGATAAACCTATTGTACAAGTGCACAAGAATCCACTCTGGCAATCTTCCCCATTTAACTCGTGGTCTTCGATAAATAACCATTCACTAGTTTCACAAGTGCTCCCGACATTTCCTCCCAAACGAGCGGCAATAATTTCGTAAAGTTAAAAGTCTGGCAAAGATATCCCCCTGTTGTATCCCGAATGCAATGTTGCACCAACTGCGTGATGACCACACACTCCAGTGCTTTCACTAAGGCCGTTAATCGCCCAGCTGCCAACGTGCCCCAGTTACCCAAACTCAGGGTCGGTGATAAGGGAAAATGTCTCCATACGGAAACGGCAACTCACAGAATTCCTCTACGAACCTTTTGGAGTAAAGAACGCTCACCACTCACGTAGCAGAAACAACAGCCTTATGTCCTCTTTCAGAACAATAGCGCGAGCCACGCTCACGCACTTCTCGCTGCCGGTGCATCTATCCTTCGAGTAGAGATAAATAGCCTACTAAGTCACACGTCCCGTCCCCAGAGCTCACGATGTTGATTGCTCGGCTTCCAACCAGAGAGTGACCCCTCTCTTCACACGCCGCGACACCACGGCGCACCCGCCTCGCCAGCGCCCCTGCCGCCGGCCGGCGGGACTCAATCCCCCCCTCCTCCCAGGTCCCTCCCTCCATGGCTAGTGGAGCAGAAGGTCCGGCGGGGAGGAGGAGGCTAAGGCGCCGTCAACCGGGGCGACACCTCTCACACTAAGAGGCGGCCGAAGCCAGCCTCGGGGTCCCATTCAAAAGGGGCAAACAAACACACTGCACTAGGCCCAGAAACTCAAAACCCAGAAAAACCCTACAACAGAAACTGAAGGAACACAAACCCCAAAATATACCCAAACTAAAGCAAACCCAAGATAAACCGACCTAAGAAACAGGAACATCCGTTCAATAACATCATTCAATTGCAGGATGAAGTGGTGGTACTGCATCTGAGAACTACCACCAGTATATTCTGGGTCCATGCTCAACTTTATCTTTAACATCTGAGTATGGACAAGGAGTGAGGTGAGGTAAGGTAATTGGACTTTACGTCTTGTCAATAGCAAGGTCATTAGAGACGGTGACACACAACTTGGTACAATTACAAGAGCTCGGAGAGGAGTCTGCCACGGCCGTCATTAAGGAACCACCACAGCATTCGCCTGAAGCGATCTCGGGAAACCATGGAAAACCGAAATCAGGATGGCCAGAGCCAGGGATTGAACAAACGTCCTCCCAAATTATAGTCCAACTTCTTTCAGTTGCAACCTTACTTGGTTATGGTCAAGAATCACACATTTCTGAACAACAGGAAAGTTTCTACTCTAGGGACAAATTTAAAGGGCAAAATGGGGAAGGAAGGAGGCATTTGGTTTGCAAGAAAACGTAGAATATAAGTAAGGATAAAATTTACACCAGGCACAGAATAAGTCTGGGATTGAGGTACACCAGAAATACTGTGAATCAGGGATAAAAGACTATATTTTCACTACATACAATAGCTGCACATGTGGTTGTGTCAAATAAACTTTACTGATGTGCCTATTTAACTCCACCTGCTGACACACACAGATACACCACATTTGTAACAGTCACCCAGGCTCTGACTTATTCCATGCCTAGTGTAGCAGTCTGAAGCAATCATGACAAATTATACGGGTGCTCCTATCTTAGAACTCTAGTGAGAGCAAGGATAGGGAATTACATGATAGCATATTAGTTAGGGTTCAGTCATCATTCACAATATCACTTTCGGACAGAAACTATTTACTGCATTAAGAAGAGGAAAATAATGCTACAGGAACAAAAATGTGGGAAAAAATTATAAGTGGATGTTTTTGAGTGTTTTTTTGGGCATGAAAAAACTTATCCACTCAAAGTTTACACTAGGATATTGAGAAAACAGTAGCGTATATGTAGGTTCAATGTGTTCTGAATCAAACCTTATATAATTTACACGTACAGTAAATCCCTATCTACGCTTTCACCACGACTCTAGGCACAGCCTTCAGATAGAACAGTTTAATAAGTAGGTTTTAAGTCTGAGATAAAATTTCAGCTTCTAAACAATATTTTATAATTCATAAGTCAACATGAAAACTTTGGTAATGATATAATTATTCTAAAGATGTTTTGAATTTAAGGATTTTCATTTTAGGATGGAATATTTTAATTTAAGGAAAAAATTATCTTTGGAATAATTAGAGAAAAAATTTGTTAATGAATACACTTATTTTACTTACACATAGTTATACACATTACATACACAATTTAAAAAGTTCAATATTAAACAAAATAATAATCAGAAACATTTTTACGAAGTACATACCTAATGCAGTGCAATCCTTTTCATCAGCTAGAAGAGATCCTAGACCAACATCAATTAAATGATCTCTATGTAATAACAAAATTGCCTTTTCAGTCTTTGTGAAAGCAGACAGTGCAGTCTTCACAGCATTACAAAGTTGTTCAAACTCATCATCAGGCAAATTGGCCCAAGAGGAATTTGTAACAGCTTTTAAGTTGTAAATGAAGTGTCTCACAAACTACAAACAAAAGACAGTATGAGTAAAATGTAAATAATAACAAATCATTGCAAAAACATATACATAGTGAAATTGAAATACGCAAACAGTAAAAGTGTATTAATTATACTGCACATACGTGCAACAACACTATAGGTGATTTTGGATAAAGTGAGCACAAAAAAAAAACACTGATTAATTTCTATTTTCTGCCAGTTTATATCTTTCTGCTGCATGTAAACACAAACACTGCAGCATGCTTTTAATTACATAAGCTTGTACAATGTTTACAACTGGTACATTAAACTACTCCCATAAATGTTATCTACAATATATACTCATTAAATGCACTGGTGCTGAATACTATATGCCACACACAATAGTAATCTTAGTTATAAATACCTGCAAGTTAACGTCTTATAACACTGGTTTCTCTGCATCATCTCTAATTGATACGACACACACTATTGCAGCTACTAAACTCGTAAATGTGTGCGTAATAAATTAATCAGTAATTCAAAACCACCACTAAAAACACACGGCACATGCAATTCAAGAATTCCACATGCAATTCAAGAATTCCATAAACAGTCATTTCTAATACTTTTGAATGTGTTTATCAGAAACCCATATTTTTACATAATGTACTAAATACTTTCAAGTCTACACGAGCGACGAAAACCTAACTCTGTTTCTACCTGCCGGTGGAATTTTTAACTACATCTATGGCGCGAGTACTAGCGGCATGTGCCAACGACAGTAGCAGCCTTGTTGCGTCACATTGTGCTGGCGCTAATTAAGTCAAATTATACCTTCTGTAGGTGTGCCAATAACACCATAAATAAATATTTTCAAGTACCGTATTTACTCGTGTATAGCACGCACTTTTATTCCAAAACAACTGATAAGAATTCAGGGGTGCGTACTATACTCCGAAAATAGAAAAAAAAAAAAAATATGTGAAAGAAAGGTCAGTGGTCCGTTGAGAGCGCGAGGGGAAGGGGGTTGGGTGAGAAGGCGAAGTTAAAGCCGTAAATTGACGGGTGTCAAGAGTAGGAAGCAGAGGAAAAAAAAAGGCCGGCGGTCTTACGTTATTGGGGGGGGGGGGGGAGTAAGAAGCCGAAGTTATAGTGGTAAACTGACAGGTGTCAACAGTGGGAGGCAGAGAGACCGGTCTCAAGGCCAGGTTCCTCCATCATTACTCCTCTTCCTTTTCTTTTTCTCCCTCTTTCCTCTCTTGCCTTGCTCTGTAGTAACCAGCGTCACTGCTAAATCCCTAAAAGTTAATTTCGACGTCTCATAATAAGCTATCGGTCCTTAGGGAAGAAAGAAAGAAAAAGGCGTAATTGTTCTCAGCTTTTTCCCACTTCCCCACCCCCCACCCGGGAAAGATATTTGACAGTGGCTTGTGATTAGCTTTCTTTTCATGGGAAAGGAAGGAAGAAAAAAAGAGCGTCATTCTTTTTTTTCCTTCCCCCGCCCCCTCAAACACACCAGGAGAGATAAAAAAGGCAAGCTTGCTGCTGTCGCAGCATGTTATCTTAGGGATGAGGGTTTCTCAATGGCTTACTGGAAGAGGAAGGGAGGGGGGGGCATGCTTGAAGCGGCAGGCACAGCAGAGCAAGGCACACACGTGCGAGGCGAGGGCTGGCAGCAGGGGTGTTAGACGTACCAGGATCCTGGTACACGTACCAGTTTTCAGGGTGTTGTACCATGTACCAGGACACTTTCGTCCTGGTACGCAAAAGTACCAGGATTTCCTAATTTTGCAATCAAATGTATTAAAAGCCATCATTAAACAGTATTTCCAGCAAAAACCTTGCAAACAAAAAATGTGTTACGGTACATTACTTCTTCTGAATTCAGAGCATGAATCTGCGCATATAGTTATTGCAGGTTATTGCATCATTCAAGCTTCGGCAGAAGTGAACCTCTGATTTTCTGTTAACTAAGAGTATTCTTTGTACATTTGCAATATATTTTTCTCTTAAAACACTTAAGACATGATTTAGTACTTCATATTTTTTCATGCCTGTCAGCATTTGCGATTTTTTTTTGCCATGTACCAGGTTTTCGTTTAAAGTACCAGCTTTTTTGTGGTGTCAGTACCAGGATTTTGGAGTCACCATCTAACACCCCTGGCTGGCAGACAACAAGCGACCTTGGCAGAGACAAGCCACCCCACCCCTCCTGGCTCACCCCACCCTCTCTGCCTTCACACTCTTAACCAGTGTGAATGTTATCATTCCTCTCTCTTTTACATGTTGCCAGCTACGTGTCCTTTCTTCCCCCCTCCTTCCTTGACCGCTCCATCTTAGCGTCCCTCGTGCTGTTTCACTGTATGCTCAGCTCATCCTCCCGTGTTTTTTACATACTTGCCAGGCACTAAAAATTTTTTTTCCCCGTAACTTGTTGCAAAAATCGTGGTGCGCACTATACACGAGTATATACGGTATATTAAATACAGAGAGGTTGATTGCAATTGATGTTCTTTCACTAATATTGTATTCAAATAAGAAAATACACGGACTAAATGCAATGTAACTATTGTTAATGTTGACTTATAAGCAGTAACGGCTAGTGATTTTTTTCAAAGGTTAATCTTTAGTAGTCACTGTATTCCAAATTACCTATACTAGCATTCTTTCTGGGGCTTCGCCCATGTGTATTAAACGAAACAGCTACAGTATTAGTTCCTTTTATTGACTTAAGAACTCTTTCTCCTAGTCAATACCTTCACTACCAATTTCCATTAGAAAAATATAAGGAACTGGTCTACAAAAATGGTAGCTAGCATTTAATTATAACAACAATAATAATAATACTGACCCACGTATACATACAGGTTCTTTAAAAATCAACCATTAAAAAATCACTACCCATTCGCTACATTTAATTCAACATTAGCAATGATTGTCTCACTCATTCATTGTATTTGGCAATGAATCCTCAAATGTCATGTCACATAGTTTCTTATGAAAATACTTTACACTCCTGAATTATTATCGTATATAAATGATACCACTGTATTTCATATACTATTATACATTATGTTTTATATCTACTTATTTATGTTTCTAACTGGATAAGTTACCTTGATAAATGCAACCAAAAAAAGCTACTGGAAGTTCATTAGACTCTTCCAGTCATCTGTACATAGCTTTGTCTGCACTCAGACCTACAATTAAAAATGCCAGCTTCCTTCACAACAAAGAGTTAAAAACAGCTTTTCAATGGCGTAATGAACATTATCAACCATGTTTTTTTTAATTACCTGAAAACTAAATTATCAGAACAGATAGCATGTTAACACAATTGCCGAATGACCTAATGTTAGTTTTGCTGTGAATTTTTACATTTAACGACTATGAACAAACCTTTGTAACCCAGTCGTTTAAAACAAAATTTGAGTAGAACCTTACAAAAATAGTGACAAGCTATTAATTGGCAGAGTTTTTCAACTGACTAACAACAGTTCTTTGAAGAGATACAAAGTCTCGCAATGTCCAGCGATTTTAAAATATAAATAATCACATCGGAAAGTCCGTCACTTTACTTTCATGCTTGCTGTATCATATTTCTATCTGTTTTATTATGTATTTATTAATTAAAACAAGTGTGTACAGTTCTTTGGTGAATTGTTACATTTCAAACCAGTCTATAGTGCAAATAATTTACTATCACAAGGTAATTTGTAGGCCTAGGCCTACTTCTTTTAGCCTCGCATAGGAATAGGCTTACAAGTTTATATTTTTTAACAAATTCAAGGATTTCGAAGAAACTGTAGGCCCGTTTATGAAATTAAAAGTAGTATTATGTTAGAATCACATATTTGTCAGAGTAAATGCACACATTTAATTTTACGCTTCTGTCCCCCCCCCCCCCCAGATTATTGCTGTAAGGCGCGTAGGCCTACCTAGAGGTTTATGTTACCACTTGTGAGTAAATAAGAAGTAACATCCCAAAATCACTAATACAGTACTACCAACATATTTAAATGGAGACATTGTTAGATTATACAGTGTAGTGGTTTCATGATTAATTTTTACCCTCCTTGAATTTGAGGTTTTACCATGCAGAACTAACCTAGGACAATTGGAGGAATATTAAATTTTAAAATGAAAATAACTAAGAGTAGTTTATTGATATTACGTTTGACTGGCTAGGTATTATAATGTTTACGTACTGTTCGTACGTTCGTGTGGGTACATACATTTTTACTAACCTAAAGTAAAAATTTGGTTTCCTTGATAAAGATTTAGGCCTAAGCTTTTCGTTAATTTCTCGGAAATGTGTGTTAATAACCTATATACATGCGAATTTCTCCAGAACGTTTAAGGGGTGTTACAGTTCAATGAAACTAGTGCTATCAATCATCAAATGATCAAGTTGAAGTTACTAACCATGCTCCCATATACATATAGGCCTACTTCATTTTTCTGTAGCTTACACATGCCAACATTAATCACCGGGTACTACATTTGTTTTAGGGCATATGCCAACAACTTGTTACGACTAATGAAGCAAGATTCTCGCTGTATGGAAACTTTGCATTGTGATGGCCTGGCGGGAGAAGGTTCATTGTAGGCCTACTCATTTGAAGACAATTTTTCTATTGGTTTTTTTCGTTTTCTACAGAAGAAAATAACAACCAACCTTGGCCTACTGGAAATACTACCTGGTATAACAATTGTGTGTGTTTATCATAAGAAATATGCAGCCAAATTATTGACTATTGTTAACAGTGACACAATTGATTAAGCTTCATCGTTTATTATTCAATATGATCTATAATATATACATAATTTAAAAACATCTGCAATTGCTGTGTAAAAAAAAAATTTAATTTTTCGACTCCATGTGAATTAAAATTGTTAATTAATGAATAGAAACTCATCAACCCATTTAACCATACACGTTTTCTGGCGTGTTTGTGCAAAATCAGTGGTTATTACCCATGATTCAATGCTCAAATGCTACTGGCGAAGTCGTCCATTTACACCCACTTTGAGGAAAGTAGGCTTATCAGTTATGGTGGTTACAAATGGAAAAACACGAGCATGCACACGTGCATACACACACAGATATAAACTAAATTGAAACGTTTTTACATCATCCCGGGAAGTCATTCTTTATATCATACTACAGTACACGGAATTCGTATTATGTATATTTATAACAACAGCTCACTAAAACTCTGCCAAAATACTGTGAACAATGTAATGTTAGACACTTAAAATTGGCATTAACATAATTTCTTTCACTAACTACTAGAACAAGTCACTGTTGGATGAAAATTTCCATTATTTCTATTTTGCAGTTAAAACCCTTCAGTAAAATTTTGTTTTGAAAACTAACCTCAGGTGAATTACGTGCATTATTTTGAAGCATTACTGCCAACAAGTTCAATGAACTTATCTTAACTCTAACAGAGCCATGCTCAACCAGAGTGCATGTCATTTTCCACAATTTCAAAAATAGTGGTATGTATTCTCCAAGATTGCTCAGAAGCGATGTGAATATCTGAAAAATATTAAATCACACAATTAGCCATTAATACAACCTGAAGAACCAAATTACAAATCTCAGATGTTTATGAGGAACAATTAGAAATACCTAAGCAAAAGAATAATTTCATTACCCATTAATAGTAAAAACATTTTGAAACACTTTAGTAACAATGATATAATATGAGGTGCAAGCAAGTAGAAAAACATTTATCAAAACAATTTAAACCAAGAGAAAAATAGAATTCTAACTCTTTAACAATCGAAAGTATTGTATCACCTTTTCCAATTTCACCCTAATACTAGAGTTCCACTGCCCAATAGTAATGCATGTGTAGTGCAGTGTTTCTCTATCAAAAACGTCAGTGTGTCATTAAAAGTTATTTTACATCACACCTCTACCTTGGCACTTTAATCCCAGACCTAGTCATAGGCAATGCTACCCTTGTGTCGTGTTTTACAACACAGTAAACTAATTTATTCACACAGTAAACTCCCGACTAACCAGGTTACTTGAGCCAGAGAAAATATTAATAAAAGAAGATATATTTAAAAACCTGACAATGGAATTTACACATTAATTGTGATGAATTACAACCGAAGCAAAAGTACAAAAAATTCACTTTGATAATCAAATATTTATTTTAGTTCACAGCAATCACATAAGTCTTAACAGGGTTTTTACATCACTACCCTAAATTTATATGATACAATATAAAAAAAAAAAAAAAATTAGGTGAAATCTGTTCAGCAATTTGGGGCAGTCGCCACAAGCAGTACCTAAATTGCCACATTTCAATACTGCTGGTGCAGTAACAGAATATATAAGTAATCAGTAATTTTGTCATTGTCAGTGATTTGATTGTTTCTGAACAACTGGCAGTTATAAACTCGTAAATAAAAGAAAAAACGTACTTGAATATAAATTTAACTAGCAAACACTTATTCAAAAGCTTACATTTTTAAGAGAATAACATTAACTCAAAGGCTTATCAATAAATGCTCTGACATGCACAAATGGTTAAGGACAGAGGACACAGCTAACAGACACAGCAACTCCTACGTCAATATTATTGTTACACTCTACTTAATGACTGGCGATTTATTAGTACAATATAGCGAAGTTCAACTTGCAAGTTCTATTTTTACAATGTCTTCATTTTAAAAAGTGATAAAATAAGAGTATTAACAACCACATTAGCTAGATGAAAAAATAACACCAGTAATCTTAATGGACATTACTACGAGCCACCACTGTTCCATGTGCTGGATTGCTGAAAGATAATCTAGGATTGGTACTAATAGAGCTTCTTCTTTCCCCCATCCCCCAACCATCCTTTCCCTTTTATCCTTCTTAGGAGATGGATATATATGGATAGCTGAAGGGGGAGAAAGAAAATAATCATGTAACTCCAAAGGTAGTGAGCCAAGGGTGAAAGAAAGTAAATGCAGCTTACAGACTGTTTTTCAACCTTAGTCTGCTAAAGTTTTGTAGCACTGAAACAAATGCTAGACATGCAGTCATTCAGCACAGCACTCCATCAGCATAAAACCACTAATGCTGACAGTACATGGAATGAGGAACTGCTTGTCTCTGTCAGGCGAAATTGAAAGGTCAGTATCAAATTTTATAACCTCCGAATCAACAGGTAAAAATTTATTAATCTGCAGTACTATTTTTTTTTACCCATTTTTGTCTACTTCTCTCAAGCTAAGGACCTGTCAGCTGCTCTTCATGATTGTAAACAGTGACGGAGATAGATTTTTATCTCACAGTAACAGATTCACTACACAAACAATATTTAGACGTGAAAGTGTTCTGAACAGAAGAGTGGGTTTGATATTTGAATGAGAAAGCTACAGAGTGACATCAACACACAATTGCCAGCAATGGCCATAGCCATGCTCCCACTGCACACTTACTGAGTGAATGTGTGCTTCTCCTATTGTGCTCTTGACTGCAGACAGTGGTCAACTGTGCTGTCTCAGAATTATAAAAGAAGACAAAGGAGAGTGGTCACAATGCTGTGCTGCCTACTTAACAATACAAAATTTAAATAAAATACAGTAGAATCCTGTAATAGCGAGAACTCTGTTATAACGAGGTCTATTCGAGGAACTAACCAAAATCACAAAAATTTTCCATTAAAAATTGTGATTATATCAGAAGAAACAAGTTCAGCGACATTGTGTGAAGCAGGCTTGCAGCAAATTTCGTGACCGTGTGAAGGGCACTTTTGTTATTTGCGGTAGCTACATCATCCCCAGCTGGCACGTCTCTCCCTCTCACCTTGAACCATTACTCATTTGGCCTTTAGAACAGCTCTGTCACATTCTTCCGCCTTGAAAACTCAACCCTCCACCCATCCCAAGCAACAGCATTTTCAGTAATACAATTGCATCCTTTTACATGCGACAATATTCCATATTTCTGTAGTCATTCATGATGATCATTGTGCTTTCAACTTGTATTTTCTGATTTTGGTTTGTTCATAACAATTACAATATTTAGTTATGATTTTAATTCACAACTTTTTATTATAAATTTTTTTAACTCTGGATTATTACCTAAGACTTACATAGCATTCCGAACACTTTTTTTTTTATGTGATTCGTTTACGAGATGAGAAAAAAAATAAGACTGGATCTCACTATTAAATATGAGATCATCTTCCGCCTAGCAGTTGCTTCCGCTGCCCGTGCAACTACTCGGCACTTAACGTGAAATGTTTAGACAGGGAGAGGAGCTAAGCTATTTTCCTTACTTTACGAAAGTGAGATGCAATGGCCAAGATAACTCACCACTGTTGACAGTAATTACCAGCGATCAATGTGGACGTGTTCAAGGCTTGGAAACAGCAGAAAAAGTTGTGTATGAAAAGAAAGCAAGCACATTTTCTGACACCAGTCCCTGGTGTCTTATAACAATAAAAGACTACGAACGCTGTTTTAACTCTGTAAACAAAGCTAAAAAGACGGTCATATGGTGAATATGTGCATGCTTCAACATTTATTTTATGAAATGAAACAATATCCTCAAAAATTGTAAGTAAGACATTTATGACTTTTATTATAACAATTATTCAGTCGTACTTGTTTTCTTCCTTGGTAAGGCCTTACTCCGCTAGATAGACTGAGCGAAAATAACCTGCTTGTAAAATGATAACGCAGTAATAAAAGTACAGCGTACACAACAGCAGTTTATAATTACTATATATTTGCCAAAATGGTATATTGAACATAGGCAGAGTGGAAACTTTATTATTGCCATGACTTAGTGAAATGCCATGTGTCGGTCAGCAGACACGCGAACTTTAGTTCCAGCCAACAGCAGTAGCTTGGACTTACGAACTTACCAAGAGAAGACTGCAACTGTGCACTTGTTCTTGAGTAAGTTTGTAGCTGTGGATGTGTCAGAGGGAGGGATGAAGTTGGTGCTAGACAATATAGGAGGGGGGTGGGAGGGTAGTTTAAATGCAGACGAGGTGACATCATGCAGATTGCTCTGGGTTCCTGCCTGCCGCCTCTAAGGGGACAGCGGAGTGAATGGGAGGGAGTACTGAATGCTCGCCGAACACTCACGAACATAGCAGAAGTCATGCCATCGGTACGGTACCTACACACAAGTGCTGTCTTGGCTTGTGAGCAGGCTTGAGGTTGCATGCACCAAATTCCTCTTTTATTCCCACGTTCGTACAAACCCTGCGCATCGTAACTAAGAGTTGCTGTTTACAATATGCATCGTTTGTAGGTACTACATATGCTCCGCTTTGAATAAAATGCTTCTTTGACAAAATGTAATTTCAAAACTTTGGGTTGGTTCGAAGGCGAAATTGTTAATAAAAAAAGGCTTAACGTGTTGTGAGCTGCACAGAAATTGCATGTGAAAACGTGATTAACTAACTGTATTATTTAGTTTGATACGAACGTGTGATGCAGTGACAGTCACCGCAGTGCCGTGAGAAGCTGTGGCGAGTGAGTGACATTCCAAGACAACGTTGCAGCGGTAGAGTTATACTGTCAGGTTTTCAACTCTTTCTGATGGGATCAACATACTTTTCGGGTATTATCATAAAGAGCACATGCCTACTTGTAAAAAAAATTAGTTATTACATGTATTTAACTAACACAACAAATGTTTTTATCAAATAGGTTTGACGACAATTTTAATGCAAATTTTTGGCGATTTTTTGGTGTTTCTGGCATTAAAATTGGCCCAATTCAGTAATAGTGATAACACGGCTATAGCGAGGACAGAACACGGAACCGTTAACACCTAGTTACAACGGGACTCTGCTGTATTTGAATAAAAATAAATGTGTATGAATAATCCAAGAACGAGATAGCCGGAGCCTAGAAAATCAGAAGTTTACTATGTATTTGTAGTTATTATACAATCTAATGTTTGTCTAATTGAAATGTTTTACCATTCCCTTTACTGTGCTCACTTTTTAATTCAAATTTGTTTCAATATGCTTGGATTAACCCTTGAAGTTATTTCTCAGTTTTTAATATATCTGGTAACCTGTGAATGTAAAATGTTAATATCTTATTCTGGTCAATGATATGCAAGTTTACAGCAAAAAACCATTACAATGCTGATGTTGGGAGTCTTAATTTTGTCTGTCTTATTACATTTCCATGGTATACTGGGAGTGACTAGTCTATTCTGTCTATGTTATTACATTTCCATGGTATACTGGGAGTGACTAGTCTATTTATTCAGGCTAGAGGGCATAACATGACTTGCTGTACAATGGACAGCACTATTAAAAAAAAAGGCTTCCATTTTACCAATAATTTGCAAAGTACTCACGTAGGTACATACAGTATAACTACCTGTATGTTATAACCCTCCTTTGAGGAACCAATAAAAACTTTGGTTAAAAAATTAATTGCCTGAAAGGTAAATTTGTTGCACTATTTGGCAACAACAATTCTCTTTATGAGCACTGTACAGGAACATGGCAAAGCTAAGGTGATGTATGAATTCAACTGCAGTACGTTCTTATACATGTATGCCCTAAGACGTACAGTAACTTCACAAGGACTGTATGAATTAGAAATGACGTACACAAGAACGTAAGGGGACAAACTTGAATAGGCACATCTCACATTCCAGCCGTGTATACGTGTTGAGACGTGAACTGTTGGTTGCAAATTATTAACACCACTATAATATTAATAAAATAATAGTTCAGCAAGATAATGTGTTTATTAGCAATACATATTTGTTCATAACCATTAAGGTTACAAGTTTTTATTTACATTGATTGATTATTTTATGAATTCTGAAAATTGAAGCATATACGTCTAGAAATATGGTTTAACTATGTACATATATTGCAGTTTAATTAACTTTAAAAAAATTTCTTTAAGTTAATATCTAGCCAAAACTACCTATAATATTTTTATTTCAAGAAATTAGCCTAAATATCAAAACCACTTTAAACAGATCTATACAGTTGTTTTATGATATCTGAGATTAAAAAGGATATACAAAACAGTTTAAATAGAAACCCACCACCGAATATATGATAAAAAAAGCTAGCCATAATCTTTATACAAATTACATAGCTCAATATTTAAAAAGATAACATTTATAATACACACATTAAAATTATGAATTATCATTTAACTGCAATCCAAATTTAGCTATTGGAAGTGCTAAAATTACCAACACAATAAGTATAGTAGTAATGTTATAAAATTTACAAAAATACCCAATTTAATCATTAGTTAAAAATCATGTACAAATCATAAACACTGATACAGTAATTCACACAAAATTTAAATATGATCAACATGTTATATCATTTGATATTCTTGGTTCACTAACCTGCACAAGATGGCATAGGAGAGCTGAGCACACTTTCTCGTCACCAATGGACACAAACATCTGATTCAAATCAAGCCCTGGACAAATGTCATGCTGGGATTTAAATCGTTTTATAGTTACTGGCTGCTCTGGACAAAACCTCTGCTGAACCTGAAGCTCAACAAGCTCTGAAACAAAAATCTTTCATGAAAAGCTGAAATATATATTACCTGTATTAAGAATTAGCCTATCAATCCAGAACCTTTACCAAGTTTTTTTTAATGATGCTAGTGATCTGGCAACTACATAGTAACTAGTGCTGACTACTATACTTTTACCTTTGTAAACTCAAACTTTAATTTTTTGTATACAGCAACAAACGTAGCTGAAAGCTGGGGATTAATGAGGGTACTGTAGCATTGCAGGACAAGGAGATTTTCATCACTGGTGAAATTCGTATTTTATGTAATCTTAATTTTATAATGTAATATTTAAAATTGTAACTTTTATTTCAGTGGTCTCAGTTCCAGAAAGGAATATTAAAGGCACAGTCCTTTGTTTCCGGTATGTTCTAGATTTTAGATAGGGGTAATTTTGGCTGTTATGGCCAGGTGGCCTTGGTAGGAGGCAGTAGCTTTTTTTCTCTTTTCGTGTTCTGTTTTTTTCCGTGGGAGTTTTGGCACTGTTTCCTTTTATTGCGTAGTTTCTAGTTTTGCCCTATAGGGTTCTAGATAATGGAACGAATGACGAGGGTCACGCCACTGAGAACCAGCCAATGAGAGCACAGCATGTGGCGCCCCTTCGCCCTGGAATGTTTTGCCTCTGCATAGTTAATCAAAGTCGTGACGCAAGCCGGATAGGACGCATGCGGGGCTGCGGGCCAAAGTTTCTACATGAAGTGAAGTTTCGGGAATGGCAAATTTAACATGTACAGGTAGCGTCGTGGCCTTTCTTCTTTAACCTTTCTTATCGGAAACCTTTTTAACTCTACAAATTTCGTTTCCGCCCATACATGTAGGCCGTTAGGTGCGGAGAGCCAGTATGGCTACTCATTCTTCTTCACCGCGTGTGTGTTCACAGTGTGTTAAATTTTCTGACTTTGTCTTGCTTAATCTTCTGATGTAGTCATGTTGCGTTTCTACTTGTAAGTTTCTGTGAACCGAATCCATCGTGCTAAGGCTTGAACTGTGTATTTAATGCTGATGTAAACTTAAATCTAAATAACCAGAAATCTTGGAATGTAATGAAGTACATCATTTCGGGATTGATGATTCGAAATTAGCTAGTGTCTGTGAAAATTCCAAATTTGGCCTACAATGCAACATAACCTTCAAAAGTACTGCCAAGAAATTCTGGAGTGCTTGACTACAGACTGGGAGGCATGTATCAGCTTTCAACCCTGCCTTTTGGGCTGGGTTATCATTGAGTGGGTGCATTAGTCCAGGAGGATGGAGTTGCCACATTTGTCTGTCCAAGTGGGGCCCAGGTACGTGACGAGACGAAGTTATCACAGTACATCTTATCTTACCAAAAGACCACATACAGTAGAGTCCCTCTTCACATAAAAAATTATAAATAACAAAACATGTCTAATTTTGTAAAATTGTTTACTGCATACACATAAATATGTTTGATTTGATGTACTTCCCAGTGCTAATATTTACCAACTCTGTGTTTAAAAAATATTTAAAAAATTACTGTCTTTGTATTTTAACTGGTAATTTATGATTTACAGTAGTTTATAAACTAAAATATTGTGGATACCGTCCACCAAAAAATCTATTCAGAATCAACTTTTTGAATGCTCAGTACTCTTTTTATTAAGAGAATCTACAGTATCGAGGAACTGAAGAACTGAATTGACCCAACCCTAGTTACACATAATTCATCATTTATAGTTTACATTACATTAATTATCTGACTGCACAAGTCACAATACTGTATTTACAAATGACAACATGCAAAATTATAATTCTAACAAATTACTATACGAAATGTATAACACAAGATACAAAAAATAAAATGATATGGATTCTAACACCCTTCAAATAAACTTACAACACTGCAGAAACTTATGTTAAAAAAAAAAACATAATATTTACCTGTCAAATAAAGAAGATACTCTTGGAGAATGCGCTCAAAGATTACATAATGGTTTACTTGTAAAATGTACAATATATTTAACTGAGCTTCTGTACAAACATCATGCAGGAATTTCAGTTTCTCATAGCCTAACATGTAAAACAAGCGGCCTAAAAGCCACATGTCAAAATCTGAAAAATAAGGTACATAATTGTAAAAAAACAACAACAACAACAACAACAACAACAACATTGCAGTAAATCCATAGGTATTTATGTTTTAATTCCACTAAACTGACATTTTAATGTAACAATAACAACATTTGATCTATAATTGATGTGTTATTGATAAAAAACTTAGCATACTTCAAAAGGCCTGCTGAAATGCTAGACTTCAATATGGCACTTGTGACATCAACTGGCGGATCTGCAGCTAGCTTGTTTCTAGTTGTCCACAGCAGTCATAATACTTTTGGCAGATAGTTTAAGAAATCTCTGCACTGGTGCAAAATTGAAGACTTTTTCACACTGTGTGTAGTAGCCTACCTGACTATGTATGATAACAATAATCCCTCGCAAATAACTAGCAATTTATTTCTATCCCCAAAGTTGAAAAAATTCAAAAATAATGGTTTAAACCTATTTATTTAGACTGCATATTACCACTAAGATCTGGATTTTACTGCAGTGAATTGAACATGATATTATGCATAGTTTCAGTAATTTTAATATAATTAGAATTTATTGGTTTGTGGACATACGCCACTGCTCATGTCTTGTTGACCGAACCTTTATTGAAAGACAAAGTGACAAAATACAAAAAGCACACAAAAAAGCACAAAAAACATAAGAAAAACAATCCCAGAGGAATTCTGTCCGCAAGAATTCTAAAGATAGAATTCAGTCAAGAATTTGACAATACCCAAACACAAAAGACAGACACAAAGAAAAACCAGATTCCCAATATGAGAAAAGATAGAAAAAAAATATAAATAGTGGAAAGTGTACAACTAATAAAAAACAAGAGACATCACAACACAAGTTGAAATCAACGAAAAAATGCAATGTGTCGGTGATTGTGATCCATCCCCGTCTTCAGGCTGAGACACAGCTGGTCGGAACACTAAGCTGCAAATGAAGTTCGCTATGAAAGTGGGGCTTACATAGCCTGATTGTTTTTTTACCTTACGTTTTATATGCATTTTTGTGTGTTTTTTGTATTTTGTCAATTTGCCTTTTAATAAAAGTTCTGTCAACAAAACATGAGAAATGGCGTATGTCCACAATTCAATAAATTCTAATTGCAAACACCCACTGCAACAAACATTTAAAAATCGCAATATTAATATAGATGAAATGCCAACGTTGTCGAAAAAATACTATACTGTATTTGTATTCACTAAACTGTAATAATTTTTGGAGTTTATTAATTCACTGTAAATTAGAGCTCATTTGCGAAAAAATTTAAAGTACACTATGAATACAATTTTTAAATGGTTTGTTTATCTCCTAATAAACTACAACTAGGGCCACAATTTTGTCACGAAAAGATTTTTGTATCATTTTGTTTCAATTCCTTATGTGCACATTGACAGCTCTGCCTCGTGGTCGTTGACAGCGTATGTTTGTATAGACACGTCTCTTATTTGACTACACAGATCAGGATAAGACTATTATTGTGAAAGCGTATGTCTATGATTTGTCAGTAGAACCCCAAAGTAAGTGAAAGCTCAAAACATCCGATCACTGACGATGAAGCAGAACTGCAGATGTGCACATAAGACACTGAAACCAAGCGGTGCACAAATTTTTCTGCCACAAAACTGTGGCTCTAGCTACAACATACAAAGTTCAGTTGCTGGATATAAGGCAGTGTAAACAAATGTATTTTCCTCTGTTTGCGACAAGTTCTACTCACTTGTATACTGCTGTACCCACAACTCGTACTGAATCGGAGGCACTCCCCTACCAGTCGGATAAAATGTATCCATTGAATCTTTGCATGCTTTCGCCAAAGAATATATCAAAGCTTTCAGGTCTTCATGAGAAGTTTCTAAATTTTCAAAAAGACTTTTGAAGGGATTCACAATCATCTCCCAAATACAGAATGCAGGTGGGACATCAGGATTTTGCTCAAGCCCATCACTGTAAAACAACACAACTCACAATTATTACAGACATGACAGTCAATATTCTGATGGACTGATGTACACATAAATTACTCATGAACTTGCACAGGTTACATGTCAAGAGTGAATCAGTGGGGATCTAGTGGAACATTGTTTATTTGTATTTACAAACAAAATTTATATATAATATTATTTTTATTCTTTATTATTTACTAATCTGTACGTACATTTGAAAAATTTATACTTCTACTTAGCTATAACGCAAGACTGGAACCTACAAACACTGTGACATATGGGGCTGTTCACCAACAAATGTTAAATTTTACGCAAGTTTGCATATGCCTAACAAAACTAAATTAAGGTTTAAACTTAACTTAGCCACAATATGTTCCAATATTTTTCCGTGAGATTAAGTAATCAAAAGCAGCCAAATTTGGTTTTGCTGTATTTCATTTCTACACACCGAAAAATAACAGTACCTAACAGAGCAAGGTAAATACATATATTTTTTTAAGTATTGAGGAATTAGCGCTTGCAGAACAGACTTTGGCATGACTGTCATTATCATTACAGTATTTTCAATATTAAAGATAAACTAAAATAACTGCATACTGAATGAATTTTTTTTGTTCTGGATATGTAAGCATACTCTCACATGTTGGGAAATATACCTACACTTAGAATGATAAAATATTTTCAGCTTTTTTAGAGGAATGTAATATCTTTATTGTGGTTTCATTGATGGAAGTAGAGAAGGTAGAACAGTGGTTGAAGTGATGTGCTACATAGACAGTGCACAATAAAACAGAGCACATGTTTCATAATTAAAATGTTACTAAATGAAGTGGCCTACGTTAAGTAAATTATAGAAACAAGTACAAACAACAAAACAGTAACGTGAGGATTTAAGAGAACATTGGAGTATATTTAATGTTCTCAATTACACTATATAGGTATAGTTGGTTTGGGGTAAAGTGAGCACAAAAAAAAAGCCCTGCTACAAGTTCTATTTTCAGTCAATTTGTATCTTTCCGCACATAATGGCTAACGACGGGACATGTCTAACCTCTCTGGACACGTCACTTGATGTTTGTGCGCGTAAGATAAATTGAACAGTCGGTATGAATCGAAACAGTTTAATATAAACAAGTTCATTAATTATATAAAATACAATCATGCAAATTTCTGCTGATTCTATTTTGTATTGTTGTATTTAAATAGGAAAACACATGGAACTATATTCTGTAATTTCGCTGCCAACCATACAAGCAGTAAGGAAACTGTAGTTAATGATCAATTATATGCAGTAACGGCTAGTGATATTTTTCAAAGGTTGAATTTTTAGCGCTCACTTTATCCTGAACGACCTGTAAGTGTTTATGTTTAATGGTAATACATATACATTGACATTATACTTAATTTAATAAATAAGTATATTCCTGATATTAAATTTCATTGTAAAACTGTAACTAGCCTTTTCTCTAAGGACTAGTTTACTTGATGAATACCAGTTTACAAGTAAAGTAAAATTATTGTTCAGTTATATCACTTAATGTATAGTTGTATTTGCAAGTGATATATCGAAAGGTTATATGAAACTAAACTAAATTAACTTTGGACTCCATGTAGGAAAGGAGAACTTTTATAAAAATTAAGAACAGAAGTGCTTAACAATGAATGTTGTTGTGCCATACATCAAGTTTCATGTTACATTGTAAAAAAACAATATGTAAAGTGTTCTAACGCTATTCCATCTGTGATAACTTTTCTTACATCTGGTTAAAACACTTTATCATCAAGCTAACATTTTGTAACCTAGTTAACTACCCTGAGAAAATTTTTTTTTGCAAGATGAAGCCAACGAAGTAGCTACTCATTTCTTGGGAATAAGATAACTTTGAAGTTACGCTATATATTGCAAGACAATTGTACAGATGGATTTGAGGTAAGGTAAGTGGTTTTTCTGTCTCGTCGACAGCGAGGCCATTAGAAATAGTGACACAACTCGATACAACGGCAAGAGCTGAGGGAGGAGTCTGTCTTGGACTTTGTTAAGGAACCATCCCAGTATTCGCCTGAATCAATTTCGGGAAACCACGGAAAACCGAAACCAGGATGGCCGGAGCAGTGGATCGAACCCGGGTCATCCCGAATAAAAGTGCAACGTGTTACCCTTGTGCCACCTTACTCTGTTTCACATGGATTTAAGTGAGATTGGAAAATATAATGGTGTACTTTCAAAAAAAAAATAATAACAAATGGTAGTAAAAGTACATTTATTTAACACAATTTTTTAAAGTACATTCCAACAGAAAGAACTGAAATTAAAAGATCTTAAAAACAGCTAACGGCACAAAAAGTAAATGTTTCATCTAACAGTTGCAGACTCGACCGACACTAGCGCTTTCCACTATCCAGACACATGCACAATAATCCTTAGTGGACATTTCCATTTCAACCTACGTTACAATTTTTTACAAAACAAATTACAGAAGATGGCCTGTATTCTAGATGTCCCTTACATTGCCTTTGCACCTATCAATTACCAGCTAAATGGCTAATTTATCAAATTACAAATTATTTTATGGACTTCAAATTTATGTGTTTACAATTTTACTATACCATGAAGTAATTTGCTACACTGTGTGTGAGTTGCAAGTGATTAATACTGTTGCTACTGTTGTTAAACTTAATTTTTTGTAAATAACCTAAAAAAAAACTAATATTAATAGAAATAAAATACTCAAAAAGACATTACATTTCTCAACTGTTCAAAAATTGACTTACTCATCAATTTTCCGTTTCTGGCATTGATTTTCACCATCATCACAATCAGCATCCATTTCTGTGCCTGCAAAATTAACATTTAAAAAAAGAATTATTTTAAAAAACAACAGATTTATTTCTAACAAGACTATGTACTACACTTTCTTTTGCTTAGGCCCTTTATCACAAATGTCAAAGTTGAAAGACATACCTAATAACTTAGTACAAAATATGCAACTCTCAAAACTGTCCAGAACAGACTTAGAAATTTCTGTTTAACTTTACATGTAGAAGAAGTTGCTAACAAGAGGTTTTTGTAAAATCAGAGTTTGTGCGTAACCCTGTGTCTCTGTAATTAACTGTTCTATGAATATTGTTTGTTCTGAAGTTAGGTAAAAAAAATTATTACCGTATCTATAGACACCATGTTTGAATAAGTCGTATTGCATGTCGTGTAAGAGGAAGAAATTGTTAAAATTGCTAAATGCAGCATTTATGTAGGATTGGCTGTGGTACTCAGTTTCTTTAACGTAAAGGGGAAAATTACATCCTGGCATCTGTTGTTCGATACTTTTGCTTTCAGCACATGCAGTATCATCATCTAAGACATAATCTTTGTTTTGTCTAATAAGCAAACCTTGGAGTCTGCTGAAATCTGCAAACGGTAGTGTCTCTTTTAAAGACGGATTATGCAACAGGAAGACCAGCAAAGTCACCAATTCACTGAATTTTGGACAACCAATTTCTCATCTTGAACACTGTATTGGCCAGAGGCCGTTAGCTGGTGATCATCATGATTCAGGGTACATTTTAGGAAGTGTCTAGCTCTGCTTAATTCACATGTCTTACTGTGGTGTTGTTTGGTAACACCCAGATTCTCACCCTAACAGTTGAGGCCATCCAAGGATAAGAATTGTAATATACTTGTGTTTCAATCACCTTGGATCTCTTCAGGTAAATGTAGGTTGCAAACTGTAGCAACCAAATTTAAAATAAGTTCACAGATTTCAGCAGTCTCAGAAGTTGGTGTGAAAGGCACAAGAAGAATTACTTCTCAGATTGAGCTCTGTCACAAGAAAACACCATTTTGCAATAATATAATTCTGTCTCGGATATAGTTAATGTGCTATTGGACTATAACGCCTTTGCAACTGCTGCGCGTAGGCTCTAGCCTAGTATTGCTCGCCCGTCACTTGCCTGTTCGTCTCAAAGCGCAAGATGCTCAACTGGCACCTATATTCCCCTCGAACACTTCTCTTAAATCTCGAGTTAACTAGAACGACATGTCTCCCGTCACAACAAGCATTGTCCGTGCACCGTCTATGTAGGTTTTGAGTGACACGTATTGTACCAACAGGAGAGTAACATAACTCTGAAAATCTCACACTGTGCTTCTGTTACAAATTTTGGCTTACTTCCTGGCCCTACAAGAAAGCAAGTATACATACGTCATATTGCCAGTTACTAAGTGCACATCCACCCCAAACATAATTCCATTAGTTTTTTTACATTTCCCAGCGCTGCTTGGCATAATCTAAGTGGCGCCCTTATATCTAGTTAAACAGTACGCTAATTAAATTCAGTACCTCAGGTCCAGATGGCAAAAAACTACCCACCAATGTTCGAATTATCTTTCATATCCTGCATGTGTGATAACATGCTGACTTACTACGAAAGAATGAGTTTATAACTGTAACAATTTAGTAATGAAAAAATCTAAGAAATCATCATATGATTTCACAGGTGTTTGAAGTGTGCAAACTTTTAATACAACCCAGTCATTGAATTTTAGTTACATTTTCATTGGGCTCAATTGTAATCTCTAATTATTTTCGTATCTTATCATGTACTGGACATAATGCAGCCTAATGAGAAAAAAAAATTTACTTGTTTTTAGATTACACACAGGATGTCTGAAGTTTTTCTCTGATAGTAAAACTTATTTTATATACTAAATGAAAGATAGAAATAAGAAATTGGTCCAAAAAAATTTTGAAAAATTATCCAAGTTGTTTTGTGAACAACTGGAAAACCCATCCGTAAATATCCACATGACCCTTGATAGTAGTTAATACCTATTCAATTCCCATACTCGGAACAACACATTAGACAATCTTACTGGATGGATATCTGTTGTGGCAGAGTTGCAATATCTGGTACAGGTGTTTGGTAAACCTCGTCTTTGATGACAACAACAATCAAAAGGAGTCTAATGAGTCTATGTAATTGTGTGAAGGACAAGCCGTTCGCCATCACGACTGATAAATATGGACTAAACGGGTTATAATACAGAGCCATAAAAACTTACAATGACCTACCAGATAATCTAAAAACAATATCTACAAAAACATTATTAAAATGAAGTGTGAAAAAATACTACTTAGGACAAGTTGCTTTGTAAAATATGACAATCTTATAGTTGCACCTGCATGAATACTATACAGGGTGTATATTAATTCATGATACAACGCTTGAGGGCAGGTAGTACGAGCCAAAACAAGCACTTTTTAACTATAAACCCGTAGGCGGAAATGTACCGTCTTCGTAGGGGAGCGCAATGAAAACTCAGCTTAGGCAACCCCGCCGCACACCACCTGCTGACACGCTGTAGAGTGGAGTGTGCGCAGCAAGGT
>PNEQ01092989.1:0-14570 GCA_003012365.1 Medauroidea extradentata
AAACTAAAGCATTAAATAAGGTAAGCTGAATGAGTTTTACGAGATTTCCTTAATTTACCCTTCCCACTATTTACACTTGTTCACTCTGTCCCCCTGAAAAGTGTAAATAAGGGATTTTACTATACATTAAATTGTCCTTGCGACTCCGAAATAAAATTTAATATAGACTGCACCTACAACAATGACGTAAGTTTTAAAAATCAGTTTTCCCATTTAAGATGTTTTCCCAGCTAAGAAGTTTGTGGTGTAAAGTCCCTTCAAAAACGTCTTAACAGGGTTTTACTGTATAAATAAAAATTTTACAAAGTTACATACAAAAATTAAGTGAGGAAAAACTTTTAAATTGTTCTAGCACAGAATAATTACAAAGAGTAGATAAAGTAATGTATATCTTGCAAAGTACATAAATGTTTTTCATACAATACGTGTTAGGATAGTGAGTCATCCCAAAATGAATCTCAAAGGTAAAGCACATGTACAGCAAAATTACTTACATTACTTTTTACCATTAAGATATTAGGGAAGTACACATCCTTCTGCAATATATTAAATAGATAAAACACGTACTTAGTAAAACAAAAATGTTATTTTACAAAGTAAGGAAAGGTCAATTGAAGAAACTAACACAATGTGGAGAGGAAAACACTAGCCTACACTATGACAGGTATTCTTGTACTGTATAGAATGAGCCATTCAGGAGGAATGCAAACAACTGTTTCTTGAAGTTATTTGTCCTATTTACCACTTTTATTTGTTCAGGAGCTCGATTCTCATTCAAATCGGCGTTGAACTGGAGTCTTGTTACACTAACAGTGTTCACCGCTTGTAGGGGAATGATTCTCGTTTAGCGGGATCCCGCTACATTTCGTGGTTTAACTTGTCCAGTTAAATGTAAGTGAATAACGGGGCACCCTTTACGAGGCTGTCTGCGAGTTCCGTGAATTATAGTGTACCCAAGGGCAAGACTTCGCTCGCTGGCCAATGAGAGAATAATGATGCTCTTTTATAAAGAAAGAAAAGACAATTGACAAAGAAGTTGGTGCGTGATTTTGTAACTGTGGTGGGCTTCGACTGCTAAATAATTCCATTATGATTTTAACAAATTCTTGGAAAGAACATTAACTGATGGTGAGTTTATACCGGACTGACTTTCTGTACTTGACAATGTCAATGGCATACATATATTTAATGACTATAATTCAAGTACTAAATTTCATTAACTTAATAGTGTGTTTTGAAATGCTTGCAAATGTACTGTATATAATTAAATGTGTTGTTTGTTTACATTGTGACGAAACCCATAACAATGTATTTTGTTCTATGGTTAATAAAGTATCAGTTACAACTTTCATCAGAATCAATAACTTACCTCTGTCTCTAACCTCTAAACATGCAGTAGGCCAAGTACTGGGACATTATTTTTTAACAATGTAACTTTGCCTTTTTTTAACTTGATATAGGATCACATAATTTTACACTCAAGTATTATATGTCTGAAATCAAACACGAGTGGTACATTGCTGTTGACAAAGCATTATGTTTGCTTGAACAAATTTGAATAACGGAGCAGTTTATCTCAACTTAACATACAAATCGAAATCTTTACTTACTTGAGCGTAACGAATGTTTATATTGTAGTAACATTACTGTACTCGCTGGTAAATTTATATTGAGTGAATTATTTTATGCAATACCTACTATCAATAAACTAGGCGTATATATTTACGAATGTACGTATGTAATCGTGTCAGGTGCACAATGGATTTTACAAGAGTGCGTAATTTTTTACGCCCATGTGAACACATAATACAAAAATCATTTGTAAAATTATGCTTAATGTAGGTGCACAATTTTAGAATAGATCCTCCTCGAATACAAAATCCCAAAATCTTCGTCGGCGCACACAAATATTTCAAATAAATATGGCAGTTCCTCTATAAATGTAACTCAACAGACTCGCTAACAAGGTTAGCTAACTTACTTACCGCAGCCTGCAGTGCCTACGCTAGGCCGGTCGTGTTAAAAGTCCCGTTAGACCGCTGCTCGGTCTAGATGAGAATTGTATTTACAACATCTCTTGCTAGATCGAGCAGGAGTCCTGTTAGAACTCCTGTTAACTTGCGGTCACCCCGAATGAGAATCGAGCCCCAGGAAAGATTAGTACTGTATGTTCATTAGAATTCAGCTATAATTAGAAGCCCCGAATTTTCGGAAATGCGAAGGATCTGCGATAAAATGGGTAAGTTATTGGGGTGGGGGGGGGAGATAAAGAGAGGAAGGCTCCGATGCCAGACACACTGTTGTCAGGCGCCCCAAAAAAGCTTCCGCTCTCAGCTCAGATAACGGCACTGCTATTTGGAACAAGAACTGCGTGTTCTGACTGAATAACGGTGGACATATACTGTTTCTTCACTAAGAATAATTGCCGCCAGCTGTGCTATACCTGAGTCACACCCACACCACGCATACAGAAGAAATGCCTCTGCGAGATACAATAGCACTGTCTCTTTCCCTCGCACACGCACCCACACAACTACTTGTGCTTATCTCTGCTTAGCTTGCTACATCTCATAATTTACTCCGTAGACCTCGTAGACCTCGAGCTTCTTGAGATAAGCAGCAATAAATCCTTGTGGGCTGGCCGTTGCATTGTTAAATTATCATACACACCGTGATGTGGGAACAAAAGTAAGTCACATTTTTTTGTCTTGGAACGAATCTGTTTGGACAGCTGAAGGAGAAGAAAGAAAAATAAAAAGTAAAAAAAAATCACGGGTGGTGGGCTGTGTGTGAAAAGGAGCATGTCTAGCTTTAGCACTGCTTTTCAACGAACTGTCTGTCTAGATTTGGTAGCGCTCATGTAGGTCAGACATGTTTCCTGTTGGCACAATACCGGAATAAAATCACAAACTTGTGACCTTGCTCAATGTCGATGCATACACGTGCACGCACTTCTGTTACTACTAATTGGCTTAGAACTTAACTTCGTGCCGCCGCTAAACAGAGCTCACTACTAGTGCGCGAAAATAAAACAACTATGTACCAAAGTTGGCGTCACTTACTTTTGCTGGCAAATAACACAATTGCCTGCCCAACGGACAAGTGAACAATTACATTTACCCGTACAAGCTGACTTTTATATGTCTCGGGCAAGCGCACAAATTATTTGATATGTGCCACAATGTGAAAGGGCACACAGAATTATCATCAGAGCATGCATGCTAAAATAAATAAATAAACTGCTACACTCGTCTCATCAAACTGATTACATTGGTCTGCAGCGGCCAGCAGTTTAGTGATGTTGAATGCAGACGCGTGAACTTTTGCCATGCGGCCGCAAGGGCGAGACACGTTGAGGCGGCCCAGCGATAGATAACAATACTTACATGACGCGACTTACATGACGCGGCGGAGAGTTTGGCCCGTTTTGATTTAGCGAATAGTTGCACCCAGACTTGTTGGGTATCATTGTAACCAGCGCATACTTACCTGTTAAAATAAACCTATATTTCCTTAAAATCTTGTACTACTTAGAAATTAAATAAGATTTAAAGTCCGTTTTAATGCAATTTTTGGGTTTAGGGGTCAGAATCTGTCAAATTCGGCTATAGGGAAGACACGGCTATAGCGAAGTTCAAACACAGAACCGTGACATTTCGCTATAACGAGACTCTACTATACATTAGTTTTCAGGGGACGGATGAAGTAAAAACTTGCAAATTTGGAATGGAAAATGGACTGAACTAAATATTTTTGTATAAGAAAAATACAGTACATTTCAAAGTAACGTCTACAAAACAAACACTATTTTTTACAAATATAAAATTATAACTTTTGCCCACTTCTAACACCGTTAAGGTGGCTACCACACATGCTGCAGCGTGGTATTGCAGCTCTACAACTGTAACACGATTATTCGAAAACTGCTTACTGCACAAGAGTTATGCCTATCATATTTAGGAATAGTATTCAAAGAATTTTACAAGTGTGCATACCCATTTCACGTTCACCACAACTCAAATCATATTTTCTAGCAGCCGAAAAATTGCAAAAATAAATATTTTTGTAGTCCTTTTGCATACAAAATTCATAGCGCAGATTTTTAAAATCAGTATAGACACTTTCAATACAAGTTTATCTTTAATATTAGCCAATAAAATTACTGGATTAAAACAGAATGGCTTGTAGACGCGAGTTGTCAAAGAGAAGACTGCTCGCCATTTTAGTGACTTGGCTCTAGAGGCTACGGAAAGGCGTGATGCAGGTTTCTTACAATAACTTCCACACTTCTAGGCCACAAATATGCAAAATGTGGCTATCGTACGATAGAATTACGTCCTTGCAGACACCATAGTATTTCAATGTAAAATATTGTTTCATCATATTAGAAGTGAATGTCCTTATGTAACAGAATTACGTCCATGCAGACATCAAAGCATGTCCATGCACACACACTCTTTCATCATGTAAGTAATGTATAAATCTGCTTTTCTCCTTAAGCAATCACGAAACTGCAACATACTGCAGAATACCTTGAAATATCAGAATTACGTCCCTGCAGACATCATGGAATGTCAATGCAGAAACACTTTCATCATGTAAGTCATGTAGAGATCTTCTAAAATATTTATAATGCATAATTGCTGTACAGCTACTCTTAATGCAATCATGAAACCTCAAAATACTGCAGAATATCCTTGAAATATCAGAATTACGTCCCTGCAGACATCATGGAATGTCAATGCAGAAACACTTTCATCATGTAAGTCATGTAGAGATCTGCTAAAATATTTATAATGCATAATTGCTGTACAGCTACTCTTAATGCAATCACGAAACCTCAAAACACTGCAGAAAATCCTTGAAATATCAGAATTACGTCCCTGCAGACATCATGGTAGGTCAATGCAGAAACTCTTTCATCATGTAAGTCGTGTAAAAATCTGCTAATATATTTACGATGCATAATTGCTGAACTGCTACTCTTAATGCAATCACAAAACCTCAAAATAATACAGAACATCCTTGAAATATTAGAATTACGTCTCTGCAGACATCATGAAATAACAACGCCAAAATTATTGCATCATGTAATTCATGTAGAGATCCGCTATTATATTCACGATGCATAATTGCTATACAGCTACTCTCAGCAATCACTAAACCTCAAAACACTGCAGAATATCCTTGAGATATCAGAATTACGTCCCTGCAGACATCATGGAATATCAATGCAGAAACTCTTTCATCATGTAAGTCAGGTAGTGATCTGCTAATATATTCATGATACATAAATGGTGTACAGCTACTTTTAACACAATCACAAAATCTCAAAATACATCAGTACGTACATTCTTGAGATATCAGAATTACGTCCCTGCAGACATCATGGTAGGTCAATGCAGAAACTCTTTCATCATGTAAGTCAGGTAGTATGACGAAACTTATTTCATCATGTAAGTCATGAAGAGATCTGCTAATATATTTATGATGCATAATTTCTGTACAGCTACTTTTAATGCAATCACAAAACCTCAAAACCCAGCAGAACATATTTTGAGATATCAGTATTACGTCCCTGCAGACATCATATTAGGTCAATGCAGAAATGCTTTCATCATGTAAGTCATGTAGAGATCTGCTAATCTACTTATGCATAAATCCTGTACAGCTACTTTTAACGCAATCACGAAACTTTAAAATACATCAGTACATCCTTGATATCAGAATTACGTCCCTGCAGACATCATAGTTGGTCAATGCAGAAACTCTTTCATCATGTAAATCATGTACAGATCTGCTAATATATTTAGTCATAAATAGTGTACAGCTATGCTTAATGCAATCACAATTCCTCAAAACCCAGCATAACATCCTTGAAATATCATAATTACATCCCTGCAGACATCACGACTATCAATGCAGAAATTGTTTAGTCATTTAAACCTTTAAAAATACAAGCTGCTGTAGTTTGATCCATTAATTACACTAAGGCTGGTATTCCTAAACATGAGGTTTTACATAAGTGCTACCATCTCAAGCGCTAGGAAAGCAACACCCGAGACCTAACGACGTGTGACCGTATTTTTAAGCGTCCTGAGATGTTATCAGATAAGTCACTGCTTATTATTTGTCATCCCATGTGAGGCTACAAACAAATAACAGCAATGCTGGGCAGGGATAGTTTATGGTACAAGTATAGGTGATTGGGAATAAAGTAAGCACTCAAAAAAACCCTGAAATATTTATATTTTCTGCCAGTTATATCTTTCCGCTACGCATAAATATAAACATCGCCACGTGCTTTTATTTACATAGATCATACAAGGTTTACAATACACTGCTCCGATAAATTTAATCTACTCGTTAAAATGCACGGGTGCGGAATATATGATACATTCAATAGTAATATTAGTTATAAATACCTGCAAGTTAACGTCTTATTACACTAGTTTCTCTGTATCTACTCTAATTGATACGACAAACACTATTGGCATTACGAATCTCGTAAATGCATACATAATATATTAATTGTTAATTCAAAACCGCCACTAAAAACACACACGACACACACAATTCAAGAATTCCAGTCCGGTTCAGCATACTGCAATGAATGACGCATGCAACCTAAATAACAAATAACATATTTTCTTAATGTGCAAAAAAGGAAAAAGAATGCTGTTTCTAATTCCAGATATTCAGGCTGGCGATCAAAAAACATACGGTAATTTACAGATTACTAATGACCTCACATTATTTAGCAATGATAGTCATTAACAGTTACTTCTAATACTTTTGAAAGAGTTTATCAGAAACCCATATTTATTACACAACGGACTAACACACTCAATGACTAATATAAAACTAACTCTGATTCCATCTGTCAGTGGAATTTTCAACTATCTAAGTGGTGCGAAGTACTAGCGGCATGTGCCAACGAAAATGGCTCGGTTGCGTCATTTTGTGCTGGTGTTATGTTAACTAAATAAAATTATACACCTAAGGTATTTCAATAAGATCATAAATAAATATTTTAAAGTATATTAAATACAGAGAGGTAGTTTGCATTTGACGTTCTTTCACTAATGCTGTATTCAAATAAGAAAATACACGGAGCTACATGCAATGATTCACTCACTACCAATCATACAAACAATAATGTAACTGTCGTTAATGTTGACTTATACATACAGTAAACCCTCGATCTAACGACATAATTTCCAGGAACCCTGGAAAAATTAATATTAAAAAAATTGATAAAAATCAAAGAAAAGTGCAATAGATCGCAGTAAAACATTATTTAAACAAAATTATGCGTACATTCAACAAAAACATACTGTAGTTATCATAAACTAGTGCCATGCAGCTGTGAAAAAAAAAAAACTGTTGAAAAAGTTAGAAACTTCGGCTGGAATTATAATAGTTGAGGCGCGCGCCGGGTGAGTAGGCCGCCCGCGCAACACCGACATATGCGAGACTTGATGACTAACGCTGCCTTATCTCCTCCTCAACCCTTACTTCTCCATGCACCCTCCTCCATTATCTTCCCTCTCACGCTGACTCCTCTACGTGTCCATATCACAGCTACGCAGTTAAGATAACTGACGTGGCATAGCAATGGTTATTTACAAGTGTAAAAAATTAGGATCAAACAGTGATGTTAGATGGCAACTTCAAAATCCTGGTACTTTCAATGAAAACCTGGTGCAGGTAAAAAAAAAAATTGTGAATGCTTACAAACATGAAAAAGACGACATTCTAAGTATTGTAAGAGAAAAAATATAACGAAAATGTTTAAAGAGGGCTCTTAGTTAACAGAAAATCAGAGGTTCACATCCATCACAGTTGTACACACGTATGTGTTGCCAACTCCCAACAGGCAACAGTTTGCAATGACCTGCAATAACTATATGCGCAGATTCATGCTCACAATTCAAAAAAAGTTGTGTTGTGCCAAAAAATGAATTTTTTGTGTAGCAAGGTTTTGCTGAAAATACTGTTTAATGACGTATTTTAATACAATTGAATGCGAAATTCGGAAATCCTGGTACTTTCGCGTACCAGGATGAATGTATCCTGGTACATGGTACAGCGTCCTGAAAACTGGTATGTGTACCAGGATCCTGGTACGCCTAACACCCCTGGGATCAAAAAACATTTAAGGAAAATCGTCAGCGTTGCATTTTCCTTGGAGAATGCTGTGCTATACGAAATGTACGCTAAAAATAAATAACCCCCCTTCCCTCCTGACAGCACGCCAGCAAATAACCAATCTCTCCCCCCACCCCTAGCTTACAAGCCAGACTGTACTTGTGTGTGCGCGTATCAACTGCAGACTGTCTGATAGTCACGTGCAACTCGCATCTTGTCTCGCTACAAAGTAGAGCCACATGTTTATTTATCCTCTCCCACTCGGCGACTCTCTGCCATCAGCCAATGTATTTGTTTCCGTGGCTTGTGTAAGCCCAGGGGCATGGGAGTTGAAGAGATCTAACATCTTTGGAAGAGACAATAAGTTTTTTTTTTCACCCTCATTACAGCACGGCAAAAAGAAAAGGACCAGCAATGCACTCAGTCTGTAAAAGAAGCAAAAAAAATAAATAAATAAATAAATCCAGTGTTATCTCATATTTTTTTCTCAGCAACAGAATTGAGCTCGGCTTGACCTTGACAACTTCCATGTAAGGCGCGTGGCTATGTAATCTGTAACTGTATTCCAGCTAAAGTTTCTCACATATTTTTAACAGGTTTTTTTTGTTTCTCACCTGTATATCACCAATTTACGATAACTGCAGTATGTCATTGTTTAATGTACGCAAAATTATTTTTAAATAACATTTAACTGTGATCTATTGCACTTTGCTTAGCTTTGACCAAATTTTGAAAAATTTATTTTTATTTTTCCAGGGTTCCTGGAAATTATGTGGTTAGAATGCCAATGTCCTTAGATCGGGAGTTTACTGTAAATGTTAACAAAAAATTACAACCATGAAATTTTGTTTCCAAATCAGTCACAGTATACAATGAATCGCTCGGCCACGAGACACAGTAGTTTCACTACTGAACCAGTTTAGGGCACGGGACGAAGAAAACTGCTGGATAAAAGAAACATGTATCTTATTTATTAACCTTTCCAGACAAAACCTCATAGTCAGCAAAGATAACATAACATTTCTTCACTTTAGCCAACACTTAGAGCGACATTCAGCTGCTGAGTTTGTAGAGAGAGCAATTGGAGAGTGCACGACAATAATACGCCACACATTTCACAGCTATATACAAGAGAACGACTGAAGATATTACGGTGGCGTTGCCTAAAAAAAAGATTTATCTCATTACTATAAACTTCTTCACTTTCATCCTCCATCTAACTTGAATAGCAATAAACTTGCTCACTGACCAACTTTTTGATGTTTCAGTTTGTTAGAAAGCGCACATACAGCTGGGAAAAAATTTCTGTCTAACTAATTAAAAAAATTTAGCCTTCAGATTTCTCCATTGGCATCCAGATATACGAAATTACACATCACAGAAATTTGGACACAAACATTGTGCAATTCTTTTGGAATTTTTACACATGTATATTTTAATTAATTTCTGTTCGTAAAAAAATGGTTCTCTTACGAACAACACTTTACTATAAACAGTTCACCACAAGACCAAAATAAAGCTACATTCTGGTCCAATTCACGCATATTTACCGCTTTTCCAGAAATTCCTGGCGAGTGGCCACCCTGCTCATTAAAAGCCAAGATATTTCTGTTCCTCTGGAAACATCTTCAAATACATACTGTAAAAAGCATTACAAGATACTGTAGAGGTACATGGGCTCGTTATCTTACCACACTTTCACCTCAGCTAATTCCACATCTCCCTGCTCAGCTGCAGAGCAATCCCTCTCATCTCATTTCTTGGGCAGTTTGAAAGTGAAGTGGCTTCAGAGCCAGTGGAAAGTTGACTAAATAACTTGGACTTGAAAACTTAATGTCTGATTTAATCAATAATCGCACGAAACTGCTTATTCATGCACCATGTGCATACATAAGCCTGATGAGCTCGGAAAAAAAAACATTTAACGGAAACCACACTGATGCTGACTAAATAACTGCTTTCAGACAAGTTGCCAACCCTCCACATCATATTTTCAACAGATGCAAGCACGCAAAAATTAACACTTGCGCTCGATGCTGGGAGATTCCAAAAATGCCTTGCGGCCACCAAACACGTCCATCCTCTAGGCCATATCAAACGCTAAGGAGCGACCTCTCGCATCCCCAGGAACTACATACTCACGGGAGCAGAAATACGTCACACAAAATAGCTGTATCACGTGATATGTAGAAAGAAACTGCCAACCAGTGCCCCTACTGGCGTAATCATATAATTCTTAGGTGCAATATTCTATTTAAATTACATAATTAAAATTACACAAGAAAACACACTCAATACGAACTATACAGAATGCTTGCAAATCAATACAGTAGCATTAAATGGCAAATCAATGGTCTGAATACACCCATTATTACTGATGCTGGTGGTTCTTAGTATTTCTAAACAACAAAGTTAACTGCTAGGCCCATCGGTACAACGAATAATAATTGTACAAAACTTATAAATTACAGATTAACATGAAGTAGCTGTCCTTGTTTGGATTCTGTCAATCGTTCGTGTTTGTCTATTATTTTAATGGTACTACCAGATTAGCACTATAGCCTAAAGAAACTGTTTGTTTCACTCAATCCCTTAATTTCCGTGGCACACACGACACACCCAAAACTTAACCGAACGACCAGTAAGATATAACTAGGGCTCGGTTTAGACCATACTTTACACCTAGCTCAGCATCCTGAGATCCTGTGCCTAAACTGCCACCGCCAGGCTTAACGTGTTGAAACTACACTTAAATTTACATGATTTATCCTTAATTAGTTACCAAAAACCACAATGCAAAAAAAAAATTCTAAGAGGAAAGGAAAAAAACTGGATAGAGGTGGGGTGGCTAAGTACCTCACAATACACCCATAACTCCACTTGTACGGCACTCAGTTCGTGCGGGCACTTCGTACGACATACAGTAGAGCCCCGATTTAACGAACTCGGGAATAACGAAAACAGCGATTTAACAAAAGGAATTTTAGGAAAATTAAAAAATAACAAAAAAAAAGTATTAAATAACTAACTGACTTTGATAAAATCAAATGTTAATATTAAGTTAGGTCCTTTAAAAATGCCAGCACCGACCACCGTGTATACTTCTTTCTCCGTAGAAAAGCGCTAACTATCCGCCGGAGAAAAAAAAAATAAAAAATAAAAAATAAAAAAAATAAAAAAAATAAATAAAAAAAATTAAAAAATTAAAAAAATAAAATAAAATTTGTTGGAAACTTTGGCAGCGGGAGTGATTTTGTGATAAGCACGCATGGGCGTGGCCGAGCGAACGACGCTGTGTTGCATAACAAGCACGCGCCTAGATCCTCATCCTGGCGGCTGGCGAGTGAACGAGCATCTAGGTACCCAGTCTCCACAGAGCGGTGGTGGACAGCAGAAGAACTAATTCACAGATAGTGCTTCGCGTCTCTGTTAGAATACGCTGCAGTGCCACGTGCTCTATGGATTAATTCTATTACCAATAGAAAATGCAGTGGTGTGCGGTGTGATTATTTACTCGCGTCCCGTGATAAAACGAGCGCGTTTATTAAAAAATACGTAACATTATTTATGCAGACTTTTACAATGTATTTTTTACCATAAAAAATTTGGTTCTCCGATGCTAAAAAAAAAGGCTCGAGTGAAAAGCATTTTTAGCGAGCAGACCAAACGAGTTGTTTCACGAGCGCGGCAGCAAACAAGCTACAATGGGCACCGCCGCGCATATTTATTATTTTACCGTTGTCTCGCAAACTTTTAATTCAATTTTCATTTTAAGAAATTTTTTTTTTATATTTTTCATTTGATTTTGTTAATTTTGTTGGTGGAGCGGGCCGAAGAGACACAGAAATATTGACGGCTCGGCGGTGTTAGTCATCACTTCTCATGTGTTGATCGCACGCCCAAGGACGGCCTAACTCACCATGCGCACGCTCGCCAAGCTTTCCACTGGAAGTTTTTTCGCCTATTTTTTTTTGCGTGTGTGGCTCACCTATTGCAGTAAATACGTTTTGTTATTGTTTTGAGCCAATATACTTTTTTAAAAATTACGTTAAATTCAGACGAAACATGCCCGAGGATTAATTTTTTTTATTTGCGGATGACCCTGGGTGGGGGGGGGGGGGGTATGAAGTCGGATGTAACGAAACATCGATTTAGAGTAAACATTTTCGGGTCCCATGGCGTTTTCGTTAAATCGGGGTTCTACTGTATTTTTGGGAACAGAGGAGGGAAAAAAACCAGCGCTCACCAATGGACAGTGCTGGACAAGTTCAGAATACCTGTGGTTGGCCAATAATTTTTGGGTTGTGCGCAGTCTTGCAAGAACAGCTGCAGATGGCGTTATTGTCGCTGTTAGGGCTATGTTTACGAATGAAATATACAGTATTTGTCCATGTACCCTGCAAACCTTTTTTCCCCACAATTTGGATCACAAAAATGGGGTGCGTGGCTAACATGGATAACTTGTATTTGAAGTCAGTGCGCTACGTGGGTAAATAACTGGCGTGTGTGGAGACTTAACAGCATGGGTGGCTAGGCAGGCAGGCACACACGCACATACATGCAGGCAGAGGAATGCTGGCAGCACGAACAATAACTAGTCACGTGTTCAGGTGGCATTGTTCTCGATGCGTAGCAGATAAATGTTTTCATAGTGGCTACGTACTGTAGTATCTTGGTAGTTCTTTGAGAAACCAAAATGTTAAAACCGACGTTTGCATTCGTTTACAGCGAGTGAGAAGCTAAAAGTAATTAGGGAAGCAGAATAAATAGGAAATGGCACAATACGCCATAAGTACGACATCAGCGCAGTGTAATAGAGATTGGTGACAAATGAAAACACGTCACAGGATACCGTAGCAACGTCTACAGTTCGTCGTGGCAAAACATTTTGGTCTACTTAGGCCAGATAATGCAGACAATTTTATTTTGCTTGGTGCGTTTAGTGTTGTATCACACATTGCACGCCTCATGTACTTTGTTTGTGCTATCGTTGCTTCATGTGGACTCTCGTACGATGTAATGATGTTTGTATTACATTACTAACTGTTGATTTCGTTGGTTTTTGGACTCATCATTTTGCACTTCGTTAGCAAGTTGCAAATACAATGAAACTCTCTTAAGAAGTTTCCCATTTAAGAAATTTCCTGCTTAATAAGTTAAATAATTCTGCACCTTGTCTATATGAACATGTATAATTTTACCCTTTAAGAAGTATTCTTGATTAAAAGCAGCATATTTTTGCATCCCATCACAAACATCTCAACAGGGTTTTACTTAGTTTGTGCATTCATAGTGACACGTGATCAAAATGTTTTGTATCCGTTACCATTCAGAGTGGCGGTAATAAATACATGTAACACTTGATATAACATTTGGAACATCATAAATTTTGTACATTCACTAATGCTAAGACATGTTTAACACGACCATCGGCTAATTTTAGCCGCAACTTTGCTTGTCAGCGACTACCTGAAATTTACAACAATAAGTTTGAATTTTCTTATTTAAAAAACCTGCCACTGAAAAAAGAGGGTGCGCAGCTTACATGGGCACGAGGGATACACTGGCAAATACAATAAATTTTCTGAGAAATACATATTTCTAATGTATCAGCCACATTTTCCCAATCACATTAGTCCATAATGTTAGCCAGCATTGACCAAACTCATCCTTTGAACGTATCGGAGCAATACTGTTCCTGTCTATTTATAATCTGGATGTAAGCAAATCTCACTCAGAAAACTTCTGAAACGATTCACGATATAAGAGCAATGTTGTAAGAAATATTTAATTCCAAAATACAGTTACAAAAATGTGTCAATATTTACAAACAAAATAATAAAACAAAATATGTATTTACAGTCGAACCTCTATCTATCGTACTCGCATGTATCGTTTTCCCGCATGTATCGTAATTTTTTAATGGTCCCGACGTAATTCCTATTATAACCAATGATAACAATGTCCGCATGTGTCGATTTTCCAATTATCGTTTTTCCCGTATCTATCGTACAAATAAGAGTTCCCTGCCATTGTAAATTACAGTGGAACCTCGTTGCATCGTTCCCGTTTCTTTTGTTTTCCCGCATCCATTGATCGTTTTTCACGGTCCCGACAAATTGCCTATATAAACAATGTTAAATTAAACCCCCACGGATCGTTCATATATGCATAAATTTCCCGCATCGACCGTTCAGACATTTTCACCAACAAAATTAAGAAGTTAACTTACATTTTACGTTTTCATATCACGCTCGTATACACTTCTCGAAACAAACAGGCGTAAAGAACTTAACATAACCGCACAAGGCACACATTTACCGTTGTCAAAAATACGGACGAACGTAATATTTCGACTTGTTTTGACTATAAATTTCACCGTTATTGTTTCAAATATGTTAGGCAGTCCATCTTATTGT
>PNEQ01092990.1:0-14570 GCA_003012365.1 Medauroidea extradentata
TCTAGTCGCATCGCTGTGTAGTAATATACTATGTCGTAAATAAACGTTTATTGATAGAAATATTTCGTAAAAAATATTAACAGAAGCGTAAAATAACAAGATCTGAAGCAGAAATCGTTGAAACATATTCCAAAGTCTGTGTAAATATATGTTGAAAGAGTTAAACCGTTTAGAATGCTGCGTAAGAAGGCGGCAACCAGTGAAATCGAAAGTAGCTCCGTCGCTAGCGCCGCGAGCAGAATTCAAGCCTGTTGCGGGTGGGTAGGCAGCCCACTTGCCAGTTCTGTGTTGAATCGAAACACCCTGTACAAACATCAGGCTGGGAGTCTGACACTGAACCAGATTGGCCAAGTTGGGTTACTGGTAAAGCTTTACAAGTCAGCAGACCGAATCGGAAGAGGGTCTCACCAAGGTGGATGACGGATTATGTTAAATAGTTCAAGGGGAATGGAGTAAGAGATAAGCTATTAGGTTAATCACTTGTACAGTAATTGTATCTTTGTATGAAAAAAAAACTCTTTGATTAAGGTTCTTAAAAGGGTATGGAGCCAGGAGGCTCATTAACTGTTTATAATTGTGTGCTGGACTTGTACGAGTGTCAAGGAAAGTTTGTCAAGCTATTCATTAAAGAAGGGAGATGTTGTGGGCTTGACTCGGGTGGTGGACGGCAGTTGGAAGATGGCGGCCGGGACAGGAGGCGTGTGATAACAAGTGGGAGAGCCAATTGAACTTACAACAACAAGATAAAATTTATTCGTAATGTTGGCAATTTTGCTGTAAAACAATTTGTTGCCAAACTGTTCGGAGGCCTTAATATTACATATTTATCTCATATTTGCCTACACATTTCCATAGTTTTCGTGCGCTGTAAACAAGCATTTTATTTTAGAAGTTAAAAAGTCTAAACAGTTACGCCGACTGTAAGGAACGTTTTGTAGATTTATTTACCCGTAGAACAATTGTTATACATAATACTTCACTTTAACCACATTTTTAATGGTCTCACTGGCTTCACTGGTTATAGCGAACATAGAGATTGTTTTCATGGGGAGATATAATGTGAAATGTGATAGTTGTTTGCTTGCTGGTTTCCTTATTGTTTCAGAATCCTTCCAGTTGCCTGTACATTAAAATATAATCACAGTAAAAAATATTGTTTGAAGTATACTGTACCTGCTTCACTAATCAAGTTCCAAAATTCATTAGTTTTACATTAAAAAAATTATTTAAACAATAATTTTGGCATAAGTTTCACCCTCTCATCTATCAGACAGTGTCTAGCAGTTGCTACTTAATATGGTACTTTTACTGTAGCAAAATATAATATGGTACTGAAACTTCTAGGGACGTTAGAAGAGACGATGACAAACATGTCTTTAATAAATAACCACACATCAGAATTTGATTCTTTTAGTAGATTTTATATTGTTGAGAATAAAAATGTATGAATAAGGTTATAACAAGATTGAAGTCTTACAAAAAAAAGTGTTCAAAAGTGAGGCATTTTGCTTCAATACACCTTCTATTCAAGCCACAATGTACTGTATAAAGTTAGCAGCTACAAACAAACTTGAGCAATGAACTCGTACTTTTACTTAATTGGAGTCTTTGTACGCAAGGCTCTTGGAAAGTCTCGAAACACACTGTCAAGTGGGGTGAGGTCAGAAGAATAAGTAGGCCATGGAGTGAGTCTGCTGCAGGCAGACAGATTTCCTCAAAATATCTGATTTAAGAGAGCGATAAAAGGCATTACTAGAGTTGTTTTAGAGCACAATGAGGAAGCAAAAGGGGTAAAATAAATGTATATGTACAATATTTTAGCAAGTTTGACAACTCGCAAGTAAAGAAATCGACATCGAAAAAAAAAAAAAAAAAAGCTATTTGAGCTGAAATAATTCCTTGTCCCTTCATAAACCCACCTCCCTTCACCCAGCCACATCCTACGTGCATTGAGACGTTTGAAACAACACAGGGGTTCCATATTTCCGTTGGCTCCTCACAATATCGGTCTAATGTACAATGCTAGATACCCGAGCAAAGCAACCAGCATTTTGAAACTCCTGCGACTATTTTAAACTGTCTTAAGTGCTGGTGAATGCCATAGATTTTAGGAAAATATTCCAAACCACCTAGGAAAGTATGCTAATTTTATAAAATAACAGCTAATTATGTCTACCAGCATCTACGTAGTATAGTAAATAAGTTCGTGGAAATCTGTGTAAGCATCACTAGCTGCAAAATGTGGCTTCATTTTCACAATACACTACTGTGTTGCTGCGTCTACCTACGTTCAAGGCATCAGTACATAAACTGATATTTCCAGCCTGTAACAGTTATTAACAATCTTTGATAACGTTAGGCCCTAATGAAACTTCAAGTCGACATTGGCTTGCTGGTAAACTTATCAACAAAGTGGTTTAAACAGAAAACCAAACAATTTTAAATTGTTAAGAGGGAATTAAATGCAGTATACTGGACGAACGGACGAACGAAAGTAAAATAAGACGTAATGTGTTTATATTTAATTTATGAAAAACAGTATTCAGGTGTTAGTGTAGCGGATCATTAAGAGGAGTCGTCGACTGGCACATGGACGGCTTGCAGCTTGTCAAGCGCATTCTTTTTTATGCGGAACTGCTTAACTTATTTATATTGTGTTTATCTACGAAAAGAACACACACTTGAAACTATGCTTCTATATTCTCAAAAATTCAGCACGCTTGTTAGAAACATGGACCTCTCAAAATGGCTAAAAACGGGTTTTTTTAGACTGCTGTAACTCCGAAGATATTACCCGAGTTCGTAAAGTGCAAATCGAGAGGCATGTGTTGGTCCTTACTCCATACTATTAAAAAATAAAATGTTGTGGTCTTCGCTTATAGTCCCATAGGAAATAGACTACGGTGAAAACCTTGCACTGTCTTACAGGAAGTAGGCCTACACAAGTCTTAGAAATATTACAGATTTTATTGAGTATCATCTCCTGTTTTCCATTTAATAAAACAAATCATTCCCACATTAGTTTGTTTCAGGTGTTGCCATGATAAATATTTTTAGAGACTGTTCTTGCAAAATGTGCTTGGTGCGTGTTGTAAATGGCAAGAACTGTTCACAAACCCAGTGTTGCAGCTGATGTCCTTGAACCAGTCAAGCCACGTGGAAGGGAGGGAAATGGACGCTGTGCCTTGTTCTAACCATGTACTTCGTTAGCGGCATGCTTGCAGTTGTGTAAACTGGACGTGAAAGCCTTAAAAATGTCCCGTTTACTACGGGAACCCTGAAGTTAGGTGCCAAAGTGAACAATCCATTTCCCGAGCAGAAAGCAAGGTTAAGTGAATTCGTCCAGCCCTGGAGCGCGAGTAGAACATCGCTCTCCGGACTGTCGCCCGCGCACAGGAAATGGGTCGCAGCCTTGGGGAAGGACCAGGGGATGGAAAGGGAGTGTTTCCACACCATTTATCTCAGCTCGGGCCATCTCTCCATCCTTCCCGCCCCCTTTCTAGCCCTGGATGTATGCGCTGCTATTGTCGAGCGGTGCGACTATTCCGACTGGCACACAGCCGCGCCGACGTTTGGCACGCCGCCAGGCCGTGATTGGAGCCCGTTAATTAGCAGTCGGCCGCGTGATAACACTCGCGATTTGTTACCGGCTACCTCGCAGTCCCTGCACTAGTTGGGCTAGTGAGTCCACAGCTAGCGAGACTTGCTGTCTGGCTGTCCCCGTGCTCTGGTATGAGTATAGCTACAGGCATGCGAAACTCCACTATCTGTAGAGACGGGAAAAATTCGCGTGTACACTGACATGTAGGCTAGGCTCCAAGGATATATGTGTGTTCAAGCAGACAACAGATATTCATTAGCTGCTCGCTGACACTGTGAAACAAAAGATTTGGCCTTCATTTGCTTGCTTCTTTATTATTGGCTATGCTCTCCAGGAGCAGTAAAATAAAGCAAGATCCAATTGATAAAGTGACATGAACGTATAGTTGGTTTGAATCCTAGCTTGTATAAAAAAGAAACCCTGTATTTTTCAGGTCACTATCTATCTGTACACACTCTAGCATAACCTGTGATTGTTAGTGATGTTTATTTTTAGAGGGAAAGTTGACTGTTTGTAAGGCTTCAATGAGATGTATTCATTTACAACGCTTTTCTGTTGTTACTGGTGAATCCCTATATGACTGAGACATTGTTAATTCTGGTGCGTTGTGACTGAACGTCTAAGATGTGTCTGTAAACAGCTAAATGCTACGCTGATTGCATGAATACACTAAGTTATCAGAAAATATTCTCACGATTGTCCACCATCGCTAGAGATTATATTGCTCATCTGTAGAGACACTGGAAAGTAGCGAAAATATTTAACATAGTCTCCAATTAACTGTGGTGTCACAATCGTGACACGTGTGAACAGTTTTCTGGCAAATCACACACGTTCAGTGTTAAAACTGCACAGTTCTAATTGGGCCTGTTGAAGATACAGTCCTTCATATAAACGATAGTCAATATAGCCTTCAGTATTTTATTTATAGTATGTTGGAGCCTAGTAAACAATCAACTTTTCCCGTGATTTACCAGTGTCTCTATACTTATTAGTATGGATGACGGTTTATCGCGGGAAAACTTGACCGTTTGCTGGATTTCAACGCACGCTCAGTTTATGAAAGAATACTGGCCTTCGCTTGTAGGTAGAGCTGTTACACTATTTGACTGAACCAATAAGAATTCCGCTCTTGTAATATGGTATGCCTGTTATTGGTCTACAGACAGATATGTTGTGTCTGACGTATATCACCCAATCATACACGTGACAAGAAATTACAGTATTTTCAAGACTATGTTGGCACGAAACATTTTCGCGATATACCCATCATCTCTACTCATTAGTAGAGCCACAATTTTTCGAGAAAATAATTCTGCAATAGTTTGTTTCAATGCCTTATGTGAACACGTGAAGTCCTGCTTCATGGTCAGAGATTGTCTGTTTTTAACTCCCAACGTCTAGGATTATACACTCACAGAGACGCGTGATGCCGCAATAACCTTGTTCCTGTTGGCACAGTCAAATGAACCACGTCTGTGCAATAATACATTCTGCCAATAACCATGAAGCATAGCTTCATATGTGCACATAAGGCATTGAAACAAACTATTGCAGAATTCTTTCCGCGAAAAATCGTTGGCTCTACTCATTAGTCTTTACAGACAGATCGTTTTGTCGAAAAGGTTTTTATCCCACTTTGTTTCAGTGTATTATGTACACACCTGTAGCTCTGCTTCGTGGTCAGTGATTGGATGTTTCTTACTACCATCGGCTTTGGGTTATGTCCGCAAATCACAAGCGTGCGGTGTCCCAGATAATCGTGCTCTGTTTGGTACAGCCCAATAAGCGACACCTCTGCACAAAGAATCCTGCAAGTGTCGCCGATTCAACTGAGGAGAGGCTAGATTTCTAAGTCATGTATATGTTGGAAACTTTTTCGGTCGGGTCATTGTTAGGGACACGCAAAATTAGCGTTATCATTTGGAAGTAGACTAAACTTCAGTTTCATATACATAACAGAGCATAATATACGATTCAATTGGCCACGAACTTTTATGTGTTGGCATTTACGTGTGTTACGTCTTTACAGAGATTAGCCTCCCTACCGTGTAAGTATTCTCCGCGGCAAGTCACGACAATATCAGCCAGTAGGAGACGTCGAACGAGCCTATAGTCACTTGGAGTCTAGTCAGCTGTTAGTAAATAACGCGAATTTTGCATGTCTCTAGTCATTGTTTATTAAACGTGACCTTGAGGACTCCGAACCTATGGTGGACATGCATCAAAACACTCACTGACTCCCGGGTAGGGCCCGGTAATTTTCGCGAAAAGAATTTTGCAGCACGTTGTTTCAGTGCCTTACGTGCGCACCTGCATCTCTGCTTTGTGGTCAGTGATTGGATGCCGTAACACCCAGCGTGTGGAGGTTAAACCCGCAAATCACAGACGTGATGTGTGGCAGTTAGCCATGTACTGATTGGCACAGTCAAATGAATAACGACTCTGCACAAAAACACTCTGTCAATAGCCATGAAGTTGAGCTACAGGTGTGCACGTAAGACACTGAAACAAAGTGGGGCAAAAATCTTTTCGCGAAAACTACAGGGCCCTACTCCCGGGCTACATAGACAAGTGTTTTAATGCTCACCCATTATAGCAGCAACCAATGTACAAGTATCTGAGGACAGAGTGTATACAGGACTACGGAGTCCAGCCTGCTGGTCGTTGAACCCATGCGATATCTGGGATTCCACGGATAACTATGAATAGGGACCCAGGTTTTTCGCGAAAAGAATTTTGCCCCATTTTGTTTCAGTGGCTTACGTGCACGTCTGCAGTTCTGCTTCGTGGTCAGTGATTGGATATTTTAACTCTCTCGAGCCTCGGAATTCTACCGGCAAATCACAGCCGTGAGGTGTTGCAGAGACTTTATTACAATTGGCTCAGATAAATTATTTACGGCTCTTCATATAGACACGCTGGCAATAATCATGAAGCAGAATTGCAGATGTGCACGTAAGGCATTGAGACAAACTGCTGCAAACATTATTTCGCAAAAACTTCCAGTTCCTAGCAATTAGACACAATATCGTAGAACTTTTAAATTACATGCGCGAAGTGTTCCCGCTACAATCCACGACACTGTAAGCTATATAGTGCAAGACATCGAACAAGCGAATAACAGTTTGCAGTGTCGTCTGTTGTGATAAAATTACGCGAAATTAGCACATTTGTACGTATCGCGTCACGAATTTACTGGTTCACACTTCGCGTGCTATACGCCTACTCTGTTTGACAAAACTTAAGTACGTTTTGATACTTCTGAGGGAACTTCATATTTATGTCCAGCACTCGTTTGATGAAATATGAGTAAACGTTTTTGGTTCGAAAATGAACCTAAGATGTCTACTTTACTGAGAAGTCGTTCCAGGCGATTGTTGGGATGGTTCCTCAATAAAGACTAATGACAATTCTTCTTCCAGTACCTGATGACGTCGCTGTCGGTGATACGTAAAGCTCATTATACTCTATCATAGCTTACATGGAAGAGCCTTAGTTCGCAATGAACGTCTGGTATGTAAAAACTACATCTCAAACTACCAAATATTGTACTTTCCCTGACAGAATTAGCGATGACTCAACATTTCACCGGTTCAATGGACGACTTGAAAAGAGGCGGAGCTTCAGTCAGGTGTGGGATACAATTCCTATCTCCATGGATACCGCAGCCGAACATAACCTTCATTTAGCTGCTTGGCGTCAAATGTCCCGGATGAGATGTACGTCAAGAAAATTTATTATTTGTTTGGAATTTGCCGTTTTTTTTTCTTCAGGTAAACATGAATCTTATGTATTTGCGTATCTTAACCATGAAGTAGAAACTACTATTTTTTACCCTTGCGTGCAAATCTATGAATGCGCAACATTTTTGCTTTCTGCAATTACCAACTAACAAATCAGCATGTTTGTAAATAAGCTTTGTTTCCCACAGTACTTTTCCCCTGCGGCGTGACGTCAGGGGGCGTGTACTTCAAGTCGTCCATTACCTGCCAGCTGGATTTCAAAGGCGTATGTGAATACTGTGCTTTGGCTACTATCATTGTCGAACAAGGAAACTATTATTTTCTCTTCAGATATATTTTAATTAAAAGTACAGTAACACCTCGCTTAATCTTAGATATTAGTAGGGGGTAAGAAAAATTCGCAAGTTCACTGACTTGTAGGTTAGCGTCCAAGAGTATGTGTATATTCCAGTAGACAATATCTGGTCATTGGCTGCTTGCTAAAACAGTGAAAACACTTGATTGAACTTATGTAGTTACTTATACATAGGGCTAGGAATATTTCGCGAGTTCAACTACCAACATGCTAGAATCCATTATCGTGTGTATACCGAAGTTCTATAATTTGTCGATTACCTTTCTACTTATTCAGACAGCAGACAATGAACTAATAGACGAGGTTTGAGCATGCATAGGATATTGAATTCTAGCATGCAGGTAATTAAAATCGCGAATTTTTCCTAGTCCTATGTATAACAAATGCGGTACGTGCTGGTGGCAACCGAGGTCAGTGTTAGATATTTGGTACGAAACGAGATGAATACTCCCTCAAGCAAGGCAGAGATAAGGAAACGAAAATTTCGTGAATTCAGAGACCCTCATATAAGAGTCCACTGTTATATAATAATACTCAAGCGTCGTATATTTGTTCATTGTCTGCTGTTCCAGTGAGTGGCAGCTAATAGAAAAATAATCGGGGCCTGACAGAGGATTACTATAGTATGCAGGTCATAAAAATCGCAAAATAGTCATATCCTAAGAAGCCGCATATTTGAAGAAAGCTAAATTTAAGACTGAAATACGCAATGTCAGCAAAAAATGACGTCAGCAGAAGAGGAAATACATCGGGTTGCCCTGTAATAGAAGTTTGCTTATGAGGCTCATACAGTCGAGATATACCATACTGAAAATTCGCGTTACATTCTTCTACGTCACTGTACAATCCACATAACCACACACCTCCCAGCTCGTCAACGAGTGCAAATTTACACTATCTTATTAAGTTATAGGTAAAACAGTTTTCTAATTTGGTAAGCAAAATTTTAACTGAATTTGAAGAGTATGCAAGTTTATTTAACTTACCAGAAATTAGTAAGTTGCGATATTTAAATACGGGAAACAAATCTATAACCTATTACTGGATGGAAGTAACCCATCCCCACACCACCACATATGCTAACTTAAAACGAAAGTCTTTAACTATTTATGGAATAGAAAAAGTTGACATCTGAAGAAATATGAGGGAGCATCTGCATGTTTATCCTTTCATCAAATTCGCCAGTACTAAAGAAAATTACTGTTGTTAAGTACCAAAATTCTGTTAAAATAGTGACAATATTTCAGTTTGACTGTCAGTACCATCTATATTAGTCATACAACAATCTGTTCTGCAGAAGTACCAATATGTTTTGTAAAAGAAAAATTGTCCATGCACTTTTCACAAACATATTGTTAACTTCGACAGAACAAAATGTTGCGGATACAATCGAGATAGTACGGATAGCAAACTGGACTGATCTTCCTATTTGAACAGAAGTAAGGTACATACAACAGTAATTTTATTTCAGTACGCTTCGACAACAGTAACCTAACCCTAAGAGAAATGTATTCAGAACCAAGATTCCTGAGAACGTATTCTGCTTGCATACTGTGGTAGGATATACTCTGGCCAGGAAGGTATTCGCCGAGGCAGAAGATGTGGTTCACGAGTACCTTAAACCGGGGTTGCTTTGACCAATTTCGGGGTTACTTTGACAATTTAACATATTATTTTTTGGTTTTCTGGAAAATTAACAGATAATCTGAGTCGAGTATTTTAAATAATTCCTTTTATCCTTATAGCTAATGCTTGAAACTTTCGTCAACAAATAACATAAAAACCAAAATTTTGGGTTGTCAAAGTTACCCCGCTAGGTCAAAGTAACCCCGGTTTACGGTACATGATGGCAAGGAGAGTCAAGGTCATTGCCACGCATACGAGACTGCACGCCAACTATGAACTATTTAATCTGTGTCGTAGCAAGGAATAATCGCATTAGTCAGGTAAGATAATTGGTAGAGACGGGAAAAATTCGTGGGTTCACTGAGCTGTGTAGACTAGCCTCCAAGAATATATGTGCTGACAGCAGCAGTTCATTGCCTGCTCGCTGACAAAGTGAAATTGACCCGCATTTAGTTCCAGAGTTATTATTGGCTCAGCGACTTACGCGAGGTATCTAATAAGTAGAGCCCGGTAGTTTTCGCGAAAATATTTTTGCCCCACTTTGTTTCAGTTACTTACGTGTACACCTGCACCGCAACTTCATGATTATTGGCAGAGTGTTTTTGTGCAGAGTCATTGTGCATTTGACTGTGCCAATCAGTACATGGATAACTGCCACACATCAGGACTGTGATTTGCGGGTTTAACCTCCAGACGCTGGGTGTTACGGCATCCAATCACTGACCACAAAGCCGAGATGTAGATGCACACGTAGGGCACTGAAACAAAGTGCTGCAAAAATATTTTCGCGAAAAGTACCGGGCCCTACTATTAAGTAAAGCCACGATTTTTTCGCGAAAAGAATTTTGCAACATTTTGTTTCAATGCCTTACGTGCACATCGGCAGTTCTGCTTCGTTGGTATTGGCAGCGTGTCTTCATTCAGACACATCTCTCATTTGACTGCACCAATCAGAGTAAGGCGATTGTGACACCACACGTCTGTGATTTGCCAGTAGGAGCCCAAGACAAGGGAGAGTTAAACCGACCAATCACTGACCACGAAGCTCAGCTGCAGCTGTGCACATAAGACACTGAAACCACATGATGCAAAGTTCTTTTCGCCATAAAATCATGGCTCTACTAATGAGTCAAGGACAAATTGTGAAAGTGACACGAACGTGCAGTTGGTGGAGTTATAGTTTGTGCCTAAAAGAAAACCGAGAATTTTTCAGGTCCCTAACAATTGGGCTTTACGTCTCGTCCACAGCGAGGTCATTATAGACGGCGACATACAACTTGCTACAATGACAGCAGCTGGGAGAGGAGTCGGCCATGGCCTTTGTTAAGAAACCATCCCAGCATTCACCTGGAGCTATTTCGGGAAACCATAGGGAAACCGAAATCAGGATGGCCGGAGTCGGGGATCCAACCCAGGTACTCATGAATGTAAGTCCAACTTGTTACCGTTACGCCACCTCGCTCGGTTACGTCAGGAAAACTGAGCGCAAATATCTCGACACGTAAGTTGCACGGGTAAAGTAATAATTTGCCTAAGATGAATTGATAAGGGAAAATAACGGAGGGCGTCGAGATATTAACGATCGTCAACATCTGTAAAATGTTTTCAGAGTCACCGATGTAGTAATAAGTACGGCACTCACAGTTGGATGTAATTTTCGAGCCAGGACAACACCTACATCCCCGAGTAGATTTATCTACTCAAATTGGGATAAACAGGTGGCAAAGATAAATAAATAAATAAAATAAATAAAAGGACCCTCAAAACACTAGGGCACTTCAGTTTGTACCAGTATGATAGGCCTAAAACTGCTATGGAGCCTGCGTGGTAACGGTAGTGCGACAATTTTATGAAAATATCTTACCGGAATTTTTAATATTTGGGTTCGGTTAAGAGGGTACCCAATCGCTGACTCGTGGCAGTGAAGCCGCTCCTAGAGAATCCACTCCGAATAATACAGTCATGAGGAATTATGTTTATTAACTAGGGTTAATTTTACACAGGTGCGTTAACGCAAAAATAATGGTAGCTATGAAATATTTTGTGGGTATTTACCTTATAAAATTAGTTTTGAAGCCACCACACAATTATGTTGTTACTGCAAAATAATTTTGCAGGGAAGACTTCCTACAAAATTTTTCTTTCTGTGTTGTTGGTGGGTGGGTTGGAGATGGGGTGGATTTTCTTTATTGGAGCACGTCCCCTTTATTTGGGTATTTTTATTTTATATGTAAGACATTTGCTTTTAGGTAAATTATTGTTCTTCTAGTAATCAAATTCATTACACAAAAGAGACACAACAAACTAATTTAATATGAAGTTTGTATGGTTTACTTCACCTCATTATCAATATTCTCATTTATGCATTCACGGACTGCTTCGTTTATAGATGAAGACGCGTTCTCTTGAGTCAGTGAGGTTTATAAAAATAGCAGAGATTCCACTCGACGGAAAGACTACAACATTCTCAGTGACTACACTTGGTAATAAAGTAAGTTATTAATGCATATAAGTGTATCGATATATGTAAACAAGCAAATAATAATTGCAATTAATATGTACTTGCGCTGGGAAAAAATATTGTTCTGAACTTAAAACTGTCTGCGGATTACATGCACGTGTTTGCTGGACAGTGGAGAAGAGATAATCTGCCTTTCCGAGGTTTACAGAAACATTTTGACTACGGAATATAAACTGCAAGGGCCACGCTTACAAATTACAGGTGCCACTTGTTAAACAAGTGTAATCCAGCAAGTATTGTAGAGTATCCAGTGTTCAAGCGGGATTAAATCAGTATCATCATTAATAACAAAGTGACTAAGTAAATCACTAGTTGCGGGAACAGGATCTCTATTGCAACATGGACATGTTACTGAATCAACGAGCAATCCAGTGACTACGCCGCAAGGTTGGAGAGTACCAGGAAGTTTTGTCTACTGGATATAAATGCTTTTAAAAATAAACTTTGGAAAATATCGCAGAGAGATAATTTTAAATACAGATACTCGGTTGGCAGTAAAGAATAATATACAGTAAGTGTCATGTCGGACTCGAAATGTGGTCGCTGCGATACACTGATGTAACTCTATTTATATTTATGTTAAGAAAAAATTTGCAATGTAAAATTTAAGGCAAATATATTATACTATAAAAATGTAGTAAATAATGTTATTTGGTTTTAGCCAGTTTTCCACCAAAGTGGTTTGAAGGATGTGTGAAATGCTCTTGAGTCCAATATATTTTTAACCATGCTACTAACAAGTGAAGTTTGAAGATCGTCATTGAACAATAATTGATATGATATGCATATACATATTGCCAAAGTATTGTATATTATATATTATTAAGGAAATGCACAACATTTAAAAATGTAAAAATTCCAGAATTTTGTTTGTTGAGAAGAGAGACGAAAGGCGGAATTTAAAATCGAAACGCGTTACATTATTTTGTTATGGACTCGACTTGTGGTAGCGACGTTGTAATAGTTGAAGAGTGAAAAAACGACTAAACCTTTATGGCAACGCGCTATATTTTGGAATAAAAGCTACGTACTTATATTGTGTACACAGTTCTCTGACCAGACATCAATAAAATATGATTGAGCAAGTGAGTGAAAGATTTCGGTCAGCGCTTAACATCGAGGTCTTCAGCGCTGTTGAGGGGTGACATGAGGCGAGTATAGAGCAGCGCTGGAATGAAAGGGTGGGGAAACGGGAGATTCCCGAGAAAACCCGTCGACCAACAGCATCGTCCGGCACGAATATCACATGCGAAAATCCGGGGACCGAATCCGCCGGGGGTTGTATTCGGTTCGCCCCTCAAATATAGTAGAAAATATATAACAATATGCCCGTAATGCAGGGTACAGAAGAAGTAAACAAAAGAACAAAATATTTGAGGTTAAAAAGTGGTACGTCAAAGTTTCCATCCACGTGTGTGTGTGTGTGTATACGTACATGCACTGCACAATATACATTCACACAAGTGTGTATGTATATATATATATATATATATATATATATATATATATATATATATATATATATATATATATATATATATCTGTACATCGGAGACATACGACACTATGTCCACTTTTTCTCAAAATGCACTTTTAACCATAAACATTACCACAGTTTTAATTAATTTCAACTAACATACAACACAAAGTCTACGTTGTGTCAAAAACCCACTTTTTTTGGGTATTAAATAGCTGAATTCACTAGTGAATCACACTCTTCAAACTGGTCTCCTGAAAAATATTAGTTTTGTGACAAGTGTCTTATGCCTCCAAGGTACAGATATAGATATATACATGGAAATGGGGGTTACTTTATAAAACCTGCCACGCAACGGCAATGTCCACCACGTTTCCCAAATGCTAAAAGTCCGGGACAGAACCTGCCAGGATCGCTTAAGTTTGAGGCCACCGCGGCGGAGCGTGTTAAGGGCCGGCTCGATCCATATGTTCAGTGTGGGAGAGATAGGGATTTCAATGAAAAATTGAAAGTCGCTTTACGCATTCAGTTTCTATGATTTAACTTTCAAACAAGAATTGTAATACAGATTTTGAAGACGACTAACTCGCTACAAGACGAAAATACTATTTTCGTTATAAAAAACGTATTAAATCGACAGTTTAAATATTAAAATCGCTGCACGTTTCAGGCTATGTAGTTTATTGGGTTAAATATTATATAGCGAATTCCGTTACGATTAAACACATAAATAAGTCAGCGGTAGCGTAACTGTATCTCATCTAGGAAAAGCGTGAGAGGTCTTTACGTAAATGAAAAATTAGCGGAGTAATGGGTTGTGTACTGGGAGGTGCGCGCGCATCCAGAGGGGAGCGGGGAAGCGGAGCAGGCGGGCGTAGTTGCCACGTCTGTTATCATCTGAGGAGCAGCCTTGAGCAGTATCTGCCTGCGCGGACTCATCTGTAATCTGAGCTACACTATAAGGCCATTCGGAATAAAGTGAGCACTAAAGATTTAACCTTTGAAAAAAATCACTAGCCGTTACTGCATATACATCACCACTAATAAGAGTTACTTTACTGCTTGTATGGTTGGTAGCGATTTATTGTACGTAGTTCCGTGTATTTTCCTATTTGAATACAACATTAGTGAAAGAACATATGATGAACTCGACCTGTCTGTATTTAATACACTTCAAAATATTTACTTATGATCTTATTGACATTCATACATACATTATAATTAGACTCCATTGGCGCGAGAAT